>CM008238.1:2206964-2219778 GCA_002278615.1 Pogonus chalceus | reverse complement strand
TTGTGCAAGAATTAAAACCAACAGACCATCTTCAACGATTGAAATGTTCGAGATGTTTCCAAACTTCGGAAATACCCCGACCCTTTTAGGACACTTTTATTTCTTACACAGAAAACTAGCAGTCATTTCTTCGATAACACGATGCCCTTATAACTCTATTTCCATATAACGCGAAGAGAAAATGGCGACAGACTTATTATAACGCGGTTTTTGTAAAAAAAATACGTTCCAACAACTTTATATTTTTATAATTTTTTATTTTATTTCGCGTAAAACAAAGTCTCGTAAGACCGATATTTCGCGTAAAATGAGGGACGGACGTAATTTAAAACAAAAAATGCCATCTAACATTAATTTCTTTTTTCAAATTGATAATTAATTATTTTTGAAACATAAAGAAATAAATATAAAAACTATTATTTGTAAAAAGTTGTTTTTATTTTTTAATATAAGCAAGACAGAAGTAATTTACTAAATATAAGTTAAATTTAAAACTGTAACAAATTTATTGCAAATTAAATTCTGAAAGAAAAAATGTATTTAATTTTAATTTTAATATATAATTAGAAAAAAGTGAAGGTATGTAAATGATAAACTTCAGTACATTTTATAATATATTTATATATTTTTTCGGTAAATTACATTCTCAAATGTAAAATATGATTATCATTTCCCACAGCCACCTGAAAAGTTAATATCCATCTTTATTAATACTTAAGTAAAATGTTATATGTAAAACATAAAAAATACTTACATCCTCCTCTTCTTTGATTTCTCGGGTGTTTCTCTTTTTTAATACAACATTTACAACAACGACAAACACTATGATCTGGTTCTAATATCACATAACCATCAGGACAATCTGGTTCTTCATGTCCACAACTTACAGAATTACAATTTGGTTTGCATTTCATTCTTCTATTATTATAATGACCTCTTGATTCAGAGCTATCAGATCTGGAATAGCTATCAGAATCATCAGAATCACTAGAATCATCATGATCAGATGCGTCAGGGCTGTCGTCTTTAACGCACACATCACAACAGCGATTTTTTGCAAGATTTGCTCTTAATATATGATGATTCTCACTGCAATTTCGATAAAATGGACAAAGGCAATAATTGCAGTCTATTTTATCTTGCGATGAATAAATTATGCAAGTTGCTAGTATTGTTAATATTATTAAAAGTTTTAACATTTTGGTAAAATATTGTTAACAGTGTTAATAATATTAATGTTTAATATATTTTTTTTTTCATGTCTATTTATACCTTTTTCTATTGTATTGTTTTGAATTATTTCTAATAAATATTTTTGGTTCGTGATTTATTTTTAAATAAAATTATCTTGTTTTATATTTCACATATTTATCATATTTTTGGTATGATTGTTTCTAGTGTTTTAAAAATACGATTACTCATTAAAATAGGTATATCAATATTTAAGGCTATTAAGAATAGTCATTAAACTAAAATTCACATTAAATATTATTTTTATAATTTATTTATACATTTTTGCTGAGAAATATGATTTTTATCTCTTTGATATTGGTTTACAGACGAAAATGTATGGTTCCTTGTTAAGTTTTTAAAATTTTTTGTAACTAAATTTTTACTTTATTTTGTTTTGTTTTAATAATATTTAAGAAAAATTTAATTAAACTTGTGCAAACAGGATGAACGCAGAATATTTTTACGAAATCGTAAAAAATGTTTAACTAGTAAAATCTAAGAAATGGTTTTAAACAAAAACACGTCACCCCTCAAGAGATTTATTAATAATAATAAATATTTTTTTAAAATTTGTAGATTAATCAAGCTTTCGATCCTAGACGTCTTGGAAACTGGGAAGTATCTTGCACAATTAACCGAAAACCTAAAGCAAGAACTGGAAAAACAGAAGTAATATCCAATAATAAGGGTCATCTATTACCTGGAGTGAGAAAACCAAATTATCCAGGAGCAGGTCCTTGGGGTCGTTTTGTTCCAACATGGCATATGCCCAAAAAAATTACTAAAGATATTAGTACTACCATAGTTCTTAAAATTGGATTATTTTCTTAATATTTTATATTTTTATTTAGTCCCAACATTACAATGTCCACACTTAGTTGAAGAGAAGAAACGACTTGCTGAAATTGATAAATCAAAAGCAGATGCACCAAAACCAATTGAAACGAGACCTCATGAAGATGAACGCCCTCCTCCAGGTACAGATCCATGTAAGGATATGGAAGACAAAGCAGAAAAGCCCGTACGTATTAAGTTTGTATTTTTTTAAATTGATTTTAATTTAGTTATTTTATTTTCGCAGAAAAATTATTGCCCTATTCATGATAATAAATAATTTTTTTTTGGATATTATTTAGCTTTTAATAAATTTTGGTTTATTATTAAATTGTGTTTTATTTATTTCATTTTAATTGTTCATTTATTATATATTCTGGCTTGGTAAGTATTATTTTTGTATTTATTTGTATTTGTTTTGCCGTAATGCACATATAAATATTTTGTTTTGGAAGATAACAGCTATTTGATGCTTTTAAATTAATGTATAGTTGTTAAATTTCAAATAAAAGAAAGGTTTGAATTAAAAAATCAATAAATATTTAATAAAAAACTGTAGAAAGATGAAGAAATGCATTTAATATATTCACCAAGAGATGATGATAAATTAGACGAAGAAAATATGAGCAAATTAACATACGTTCCTGGAGATTTAACTGAACCAAAACATAGACACCCAACATATGAAGTACTTCATCCAAAAAAAGAATTAACACTTGAAGATCTTCACAAAGAAGAAATGGAGCGTTATAATAAACATTTAGCTGAAAAATCAGCTAAAAAAGAACCTAAATTAAATCCATTTGCTTGTGTTTATCGAAATTTCGAATTGGCTAAAAGATGCGCTAAAGAGAATTTAGAACATCATCCACTTCCAGATACTGTAACAAATAAAATGTTTCAAAAATTACAAATGGAAAGGGCTCTTGCACCTGGATTGGCTATAGATGAAGATATTAAAGCAACTGGAATTGGCTGGAAAGGATATGGTTTAAAAGGACCAACTCAGTGTACAAAAATGCGAGTGTATCGACCAAAAACAAGTGCCCCGAAAAAATTAAAAAATTTAGAATGTAGACCTGGAAGTTGTGCTTCATTTGACATGAAATGGAGATTTATAAAACAAAAAAATGTCAGCCCCATTGAATTGGCTATTTGTTGGGATATGTGCCCTGAAAATCCTGCAGATGAACCTAAAAGGACAACTCATATTGATGGATCAAATGGTTCTGCAGCTCCTGCAGTTTTTCAAATGGTCCAATCGCCGAAACAACCTGACCAAACTAATTCAAGAAAATCTTCAGCATCTTGTGATGGAATTCATGGATGTGGCACAGATAAAGCAAGCTCAGCTGGATCACGTCGTTCAAGAAGTATTGCGTCAATTAAAGATGAGGAATTTAGACCAAAAACTTCCATGCCAATGAAAGCATTTGACCCAAACAATAATTTAGAACGAAATAGAAGTATTAGTACGAATAGTTTATATGTAAATGCACCGCAAACTAGAAAATTATCTAAAGAATCCAATAAAACATATGAATCAATGGAAAGCAAGATAAAAAATAGTTTATCTCCAATTGATAGTAAACTATATAAAAGTTCGCCAAATTTATCAATTAATAGTTGTGCAAATAGTTGCTGCCATAAAAATAATAATAATAACAATATAGAGCATTTAAGAAAATCCAAATGTCTTGCATGTAATCAAAACAGTTTTGACAAAGAAGAAAAGCCCAAATCAGAATATAAAACAGCTTTTAAAGCTGGAAAAGTTCAAGAAAGTAGAAGTTTTGATGGAAGCTCTGGTTCGAGCAGTAAAACCTATGTAAAAGTTCCAAAACAGAAGGATCCCTATGCAAAAAGAAACTATGATATCAATTCTTTACATCCTCCATTTAGTCTTTGGAAAGGAACAAGTTGCCAAAGTTATCCAGAACACTGGAGATTAGCCAGTATTTATCAGCATTCTTATAAACCACCAGAAAATCGAAAAAAACCATTAATGTCTAGCGTGTTTCAATGATAATTAATTAATTAATAAAAAAATACAAGATAGTGTTCAAAGCATTAATAATTTATTGTTTCTTGCATAAATAAAAATAGCTTTATATTTTAAAGAAATTAGTAATTACATGTAGCTCTAAAATTTTTCGTTATATCATGTTAATGTTGGTTATATGTATGTACATATGTACGTATATGTATAAACAAATGAAGAAATGTAAGTGCATTATTATTCAGTGAAAATAAGGTAAAAAAATTATATTAATTTATATTTTTATTTGTTATAATTAAAAAAACCTAAATTTAATGTAAAATAATACATTTTCAAAATGTATTATCATATTATAAACGAAATTCAAGTTCGAACAAGTGTTATTTAGATTTAAGGTTAAAGCGCAATGTAAATAAATTATTTTTGTTCAAATAGTCAGTAATTAGCGTGGTTAATAAATAGTCAGTAATTAGCGTGGTTAATAAATAAAATAATAGTATTAAGAAACATTTAGTGTTTTATGATTTATTATAATACTCATATATACACATTTTTGTACAAAATAAATGCTCATGTATACATTAAACGATTGTAGTTAAATAAATAATAATAAATATCAGGGCATTAATTTTGAATACTCTAAGAAAAACGAACTTTTCTTTATTGTATCCCAAACTTTAGTAGCAAATTGTAACCAATTTTTCTCCGTTAATTGTGCTGATAATAACGGAATACGCGTTACACTATGAATTTGGGTTCTTAACTCCCTGATAAGGTCATCAAACGGGGGATGGCCTCGGTAGGTTTTTTCTAAAAATTAACTCAAAATTATTTTATATTTAATTTTAATTAATATATTTACCTTCTTCGTCGTACTCGGGTAGGAGAAATAAATTAAGTGGATCTCCACAAGTAACAGGATTTAAACTATGTATAATTTTACCGGTTCCTAGCCCCATACCAGATTCAAATCGTAATTTCGACTTATTAAAAACATCTCGGTACACGTTTTGAATCATTTTAAACCTAATTGGTGTAAAATCTTCTAAAGTTGCGCGGTTGTGAATTAACATAACATGAGGAAAATATTCCATGAAATCTTCTTCCGCCATTGGAATGCTTGGTTTTAACATTTCAGCAGTTTGTAGAAATCTTTAATAGGAATAAAATAAATAACTAGATAATGAAATTATTTTTTAACAACACACCTTACAAAATTTGTATCTAAAAACCAATCTTGTACTAAAATAACGACATGGCATACTGATAAAATAAAAGTCGCAAATTGTAAACTTTGTATTTCAGCGCAATTTTCAATCGGTAAAAATTCACCAGCTATTGTTCTTTTTAAATCATTATGAACTATTTCTTCTAATACAGCTGCTGATATAACAGGTTGACAGTCAAGTAAAAATACTCTATTATTACTAATATATAAATCAACACCACTCGTTCCGTAATATCCAGTTTCTATTTGTTCTAAAGACTGTGGCTTAAATATTATATCAGTTTGATCATCTTTATTAGCTGAATCAGATTTGGAATCATTTACTTTTAAATTTGATACATTATCAGCTAATATTTTAACCGAATCATTACAATTTGATTCATTATTGCTTGTGTAATTAAATAAATCGTATTTTATTTTATCAGTTATTTTATTTTGAGCAATTAAATTCATTATAGTTGATTTGCCAACGCCCTGACTTCCCAAAACACCAACAACAAGAAAATCTGGTGAATCTTGTAAATATTCTTGAATATTTTCAAATAAAAGTGCACCATCTTCTATCAGTTTGATAGAATTTGGCATAGTTAAAACAGGAGTTGATACAGCTAAAACCCCATTTAAATTACTTTAAAATTAATAAATAAAATATTATGTCTTACGTTCATGATTAGCAATTGTAACCGGTGCGGTTTGTTCATTTTCTTTTGATCTTTTTGGGGAGACAGATCGTTCAGTTCGAGCTTTTTGTAAAATTGTAGGTTGTTGAATAGTTTTCTCTTTATTTTCAGGTTTCTCAGCTTCTTTATATTCGCGATCATACCGAAATAAAGAATTTTTACTGTATGGTCTTGTTGTATGGTAAGAAGAATGAGAACCATCCTTAAAATAAATATTTTATATATTTATTCATTAAATGATATGTTAACATTATTACTCTTTGTGTAGGATAATATTTTCGACGAAAATATTTATTTTTATCGTAATCAGACATTGTAAGGTTATGTTATGCTTTGACAAATGGATGACAGTTCGAATCGACTTAATTTTACATAGAAACACCGCCAGTAAGATAAGTTGTAAATTGCTTGTAATTATGAAATAATTGTTATATGTTGGATAACTTCTTAAATACTATTTAATATGGTATTAATAATTATAACGTATTGTTGTTTTTATTCAGTTGTTTCTAAATTAATTAAGACAATTAATAACCACAAAGTTAAAAGTTTTATTTTGTTATGATATCTTTCGAAATCTATTCTATGATAATATGAGTTTAAAATTCTTGTTAGGAAAATTTAAATCAATATAAACTACGTTTAAGTTTAAATAGTTGATTCATACATTATTGTATTTCTATTTTAATATTTAGTTTTCTAATGAATTGCTTGCATCATTATCATACTTAAATTAATTTTTATGATTCGATATTTTTTTAAAATTGTTCTATCGTCTATCTTATCAATAAAATAAGATTAAGAAACGCATCTTAAATATATTGAAAAACGTGTTCGTGACTATTTACATCAGTGTGGTGTTGACAATTTAAAAAATATAAATATTTTTAATATACGGTTATTAAAAATGACTGGAGAGAACTATAAACTGATTGGTTATTGGATGACAGAAAAGAAAATACAAAAGTTAAATTGGGCTGAGTTTAAAAATGTTTGTAATAATCATGGTTTTGATTTAGTTAAGGTATATAACATTAAAATATTGCGCATATTAGTAATTATAAAAAATATGTATTTTTTTAGATTGATTTAGAGAAACCACTTGATATTCAAGGACCTTTTGTAGTATTTTTACATAAACTTACAGATATCATTGCGCTTGCAAATCAAGGAGATAAAAAGGTAGTTTTATTTTTAGAAGTATATTAAATTGATTGTAATAATATTTATTAATTATTAGAGTAAAGAATTAGTTATACGAATAGAAAGCTGGATAATGCGTAATCCATATATGAGTATTATAGATCCATTAGAAAATGTCCAGAAACTTTTAGATAGATATATATCGTACAGTATTGTCCATAAATCAGATCTCTTTAAACATGGTGTATTCACTCCTACGTTTGCTGAAATAACCTCACATAATATCGTAGAAACAACTGAAATTTTAAAACAATCGAATGTACAATACCCATTTATTTGTAAACCATCTGTCGCGCACGGGTCTAAACAAGCCCATAAAATGTGTATTATATTCCACGAAAAATATTTAAAAGATTGTGAACCACCATGTGTAGCACAGAGTTTTATAAACCACAACGCAGTATTATACAAGATTTTTATAATTGGTAATCAGCACTACATGGTAGAGCGACCTAGTTTAAAAAACTTTTATCCAAGCGACAGAGAAACAATATTTTTTGATAGTCAGGAAATTTCTAAAGCTGATTCACGAAGTACTTTGTCAATTTTGGACCCTGAGGATTGTAATTTTAAAGTTGTTAAGCCGGATTCTGAAAGAATCAACGAAATTGTTTCTACTATTCGAAAAGAAATCGGGATGTCTCTCTTAGGAATTGATGTAATTATTGAGAACCATACGGAGAAATATGCTATTGTTGATATTAATGCTTATCCAGGTAAGAAATTATATATATTTTATATTTACAACAGAATTTGCGAGTTTATACTTGTTGGTATTATATTTATTTTTATTAGTACAAATTCTATTTTATTAATTTTTGGGGATTATAATACGTTCGTCATTTGTTAAAAATACATTTATTAGTTTCAAAACAAGTGGCTATCGGCTTCAGTAAAACATTCATAAATCTAAAAACAAATGAATTCGATTTTCATTTGTTACTCGTAAAATTTTAAGAAAGTATTGCAGTAATTTTATCTTATAGGCTATGACGGCTTTCCTAACTTTTTCGAAGCATTAGTCCAATGTATTGAAGATACAATAAATTCATCACAATATACAAATAGTACAGGTTTAAATTCATTATTAAATCGAAGTCAAAGTTTTGATATAGACCAAGATTCAGGTTTCGACACTGGTGATTCCAGTGACGAACGGGCCAAAAAATCACAAAATTTTATTTTATCCAATCCGGGATAATTTAAAGACTGATCTATAATTAGTTGTATATTTATTTTTTAAATAGAAACTTGTAATTGTTAAGTTTCATCAGTATTTATTGTATAATTTTCTAATCTAATTGTAAAATATTTTATAGTACTGAAAATTAATTCCTATTTTTGTAATTAATTATTTTCAAGGATTAGTTGGTTAATGAAATAAAATAGTACTTAGATTAATTTAATTTTGATAAAATAAATGATTGGAACTAGTTTGAACAATTTTAAAAAAATCAGTAACGTTGATAAGAAATAAAATGTACATAGTCAAATATATATTAAATTTAGCTTTATATTTTACATTTTTAACGTTATTGAACTTAATTGTTTTTGTTAAAGTTTATATAGATATATATTTAAAAAATAAATTAAATAATTTTGTAGACATTAGGAATAAATTATACATTTTTTTGTACAGTTTTATATAAAATTAAAAATAAAATACAGGAAAACNTTGATGGTAATTAATCAAAGCGTTAATTGTTTTGTGAACATTGACAAATGAGACGTCATGACCGCCCACGATGTTTGCAATATTTTAGCAATTTTCATTTTTTTAATGCAAAATTTTTTATAAAATGATTAATATTGAAAATTTTGATACATGTATTAAATTAAAATTTTTATTTATGTTTATTTAACTAAATTTATAGCACTTTGAAGTAATTATATTTAAAATAATTCTTTAGGAATAAGAATAATGGAAATAAAATTTGTTATTAAAAAAGAGAAAATAGGTAAGTTATTATTTATAATTGAGATACAATTTATAGATTTATTGCAGCAAATTTTAAAAATAATATTAACAAGTTTGTACTTTGTTATGTTTATTCATTTAAAATAAATGAAATTTTTTTAAAGCAAAATTTTTTATAAATTGATTTATCTTGAAAATTTTGATATATGTGTTAAATTAATTTATATTTATGTTTATATTTGAAGTAGTTTTATTTAAAATAATTCTTTAGGAATAGGAATCTTTGGAAATAACAAATTTGTTATTAAAAAAGAGAAAAAAGGTAAGTTATTATTTATTGCAGCAAATTTAAAAAACTTGGTAAGTATTCTTAACTAGTTTGTACTAGTTATATTCATTCATTTAAAATAAATGAATGCATAAAGATTTTATATTGAGGAATTAAAGTTCTGTAGATGTAATCTAATGCTGCGGGCAGATTTAGTATGTTGTAGTATATTCCTAGTACATCCTACTAGCATTTACTAACAACTTTTCGTAGGTTTTCAAATGTGTAAATTTTCTACACACATACATATAAATGATAACTATAAACTTATACAAAAATCATATATAATGATTTGCAAGATTCATACGCAAAGTGAACATACACTAACACAGTGTAAATACATGTACATGTTTAACCGTGTTCGTAAAATGAAAACACAACAACGGTCCTGATCGTGAGCCCGTTCAGTCAGTCATGCCGGCGATACAGTGAATTGCGCGTGTGTTGAATCGCAACAGTTATGCGCGGAAAAGATCGTGGATTTTTCGAAGATTCTGACACTTTCTTAATGTTTATTAAATATTCTTAAGATATGCGCATGTCATACTCTATTTAACGCTGTAAAATATGTGATTCGGTTTGAATAATTATGTGATAATAATTAGTGCATGTTTAAAAAACATTTGTTAATTATAAGATCCACATGTCTCGTTTATATGAATATATAAGTGTATTTTTATATTTGTTTTAACAAGTGAATGTGTCTGTTAATTGTGTTGTTTAAGTGTTTCATTTTTCGAAATATATTTTGGATTATTATACAGTAAGTATTTAATAAATATAATTTCTTACGTGATTATAATATGTAATTTATTAATGACGCTATAAAATAATTTTTGGTTTGATATTTTTCGGAAATCTTTTAGAAATGTTAATTATTTAAAAAATCTTGTTTATGCCATAATGTAAATTTTTTGTGCCATTATGTAAGAAGGTCAACAAACCAGATTTTTAGTATTGAATATATTTGGAAGTATTTCTAGCTATTTATAATTAAAAATAACTTAATCATATTTTTGATTTTTCAACGTAAATTGTTGCGTACTTAATTTTTTTTTATTATAATAATATTCAATAATAAAAAATAGTTAAGTAAATATTAATTTAGGTTTATTATTTACTTATTGTGTCTGAAGGAAATATCTTTTGAAAAATTCTCTCACCAATTCTCACACAAAATGTTATTTCTATGTGTTATCAAAGTCTTTACTATGTTTGCATGTATACTAAGTAATATGTGTGTGGGTGCACATTCCATATGTGTTTGTTTAACAACACTTCTCAAATAACTTTATTTAAACGGTTATTTGCAGCTTCTAAATAAGATTTGCTAATGTACTTTGAATATGGTATATTTTAAAATATATTTTAAATTATTTTCATTGCTATTCGTAAATGAATCCGTACATATATACAGACATATGCATATCTTTTCGTATTTACTTTCAATTTTGAATCAAATTTGATTGAAATGTTTTATTTCAAATTTTGTAATTTCTTATAGAATTAAATAAATAATTGTGATATTTACTGACGCAAATTTAAATCTTAGAGTATTTATGTATTTGATACACATTTTTAATAAATTAAAAAGGTGAAAAATTGATTTAAATTAAAGATTAATTAATGCAAAATTATAATTATTAATAAATTCATCCTCTTAAAGTCGCTTGCCGGTCTAAGAGATCTTAATACAATTTTCAAATTTCTTAGTTTTATTATCATTTTATTTTTCATAAGTAATAAAAATAAATGTCGATGTTAGATAAAAGTACCAAAATGGCTTTACGCAAAAAAAAAAAAAATAGCAAGAGTATTAAATGGTTAAGTTGCAAAATTACAAAATATATAAAAGAAACAATTGTTAAATAAATCAATGTTTAAGACTGTCATATAAACAATTAAATAAAC
Organism: Pogonus chalceus; assembly: GCA_002278615.1. Lineage (NCBI taxonomy): Eukaryota > Metazoa > Arthropoda > Insecta > Coleoptera > Carabidae > Pogonus > Pogonus chalceus. The sequence goes on along the minus strand of CM008238.1, from coordinate 2,208,444 downwards.
AAATATGACAGATTAATATAAAAATACTTTTTGTAATAATTAAATGTTTGCAAATTTTTCGTATTTAAATAATTCTGAAAACATGAAAATTAAATAAACCTGATACATTTAAAGTAATGAAGATTATAATTAAATTATAATTTTGCGAATTATGTTAAATTATATATTAATAATATTTATTTTAAATTATTTGCGAAGATTTGTTTTCATTTTTCTTTACAATATCTACTAACAATAAGATAAATTAAATTTCTTTTGTTTTACGGGTATTTTTTTCTTATTTAACACAATTTTAGCTACATTTCTTGCTTAATTAATTCCTTTTATTAAATTTATTTTATGCACAATTAAATTTAAACTTAAAAGAAAATAAAATTAACATTTTAGAAGATATGATAAAGAAATCTGCAAATAAATAATCAAACAATTATTTAAAATCAAAGCAACAAGAAACTATTCTTAATGAAAGACTGTCAAAAGAAATAGAAAATCTATTAAAAATATATATTAATATATTGAACTATTATTCAACAGTGCACCAAGTGTGGGATTATTTAGTATTTATTACTAAAAAGTATTTGAATTTTATTTGCGTCCAAATTATAGGGCATTATTTATCTAATTATAATAATTTATAATTGGCAACTTTGTACAAAATATCCCAAAAGGGTCGGGGTATTTCCGAAGTTTGGAAATTTCAATCGCAAAATTTAATCGTTGAAGATGGTCTGTTGGTTTTAATTTTTGCACAAGCTGAATTTTCTAAGGTTTAAGATGCAAGTCCTGCCTAAAAACTAGAGATATTAATAAAAAATATACGAAAAATGGTTTATAAATTGAAATAAATATATTTTAAAGTTACAATAAAATATACCTATTTTGTTTTATTTTTTAATATAAAAAATTAAAATACTAGATAATTTATAATTCGAAATAATTACTTGTAATTAAAACATTTTTTATAATAAAATATATTTATTTATTTGTATAAAATCAAGTTCTTAAAACCAGTAGCGCAGTTCTTTTTTGCAATGATACTCATTAAATATAATATTTAAATGTATCGTTAAATGCATTAAAACCATTTTTATATATTATACATGTTAATTAAACATGATTTTACAATTTTATGACTTTTATTTTTATTTCTAAAACATTTTAACTAATTGATTATTATAATAGTATAACTATGTTTCTGTTTATATGATAGTTTATAAAAACTAGAAAGTGATTTATTTTTTTATTTTGAGTGTAGATATTTTCTCTTAAGCAGATCATGTAGGATGACATTAATCTCTTCTTATTGAATCGGATTAAAACGATAATCGTCTATGTTTATGTTGTATAAAACGTTTGGAATTTTAATTATTTTAATATTGTGTTTAAAATTTATTTATAGTTTATTTGCTGTCTGTCTGTCTAAATAAATTCAGTTTTATTTATTATAAATAAACTCAGAGTTCATATTGAATGCAATTTT
>CM008238.1:1860460-1873370 GCA_002278615.1 Pogonus chalceus | reverse complement strand
GTGCAAGTAGCAGCTAATTTTTATTTTAAAGAAATCTCACAAACTATATACATATTATATTAAAAATAAAATTTAAAGAAAAATTCAAGAAAATAATTTATATAAATATATATCTGCAAAATTGAAAATGTTAGATTAGGTACTCAATAAATTTCCTAAGAAGTGTAAAACATATCTAACGTGAAAATAGTCCATAAAAATAGAAAAAATTTAAGGTTCAAGTAACCTGGTGACACATGACAGGTGCCCCGCAGTTACTAAGGTCCTCACTAAAATGTAAAAACAATAAAGCTCGACGGGGTGGTGCACCCCGCGGCCGTGTCTGGCGCCAATGCAACGATGCACCAAGACACGCACTAACGCAATGTTTTCGTGATTTGATAATTTATATTAGATGAATGATATTAATAATTAATAAAACAACATTATAAGTAGTCCACGCAAAATAACTGAATCCTAATTCTTATATGTAAATAAAATTTGAATAATAATAATCCAGTAAGCAAAGTTATACTCCGTATTGCAATAGTTTAGTATAGACTCGCTTTTTCACAATTCGTGGCGACAGGCCGCCGGCCCACTTGTGTGTTTTAACATCATAAATGTGTCGAATATTTTGCGATACTTGAACCGCCGCGCGAATTAATAAAATTTATTGTAAAATAAAACGATGCTCGACCAGCGGACGCACATATTCAAACTTTGTTTCAGATTCCGTAAAAGGATTCAGTTACGTGAAGCTGTGATCATTTATAGACTTATATAGAAGACAAGACAATGTGTTAGTTTTCAGGATTTTATTGAATCTTGTATTAGTTGCGGATGACTAAAACAAACTGGTCATTTGGAACGTCAACATAGGCGTACGTATAATATATCAAAACGGCACACGGCAAACATAACGATAATTCTATATAATCAGAGATTGTGTATTCGTTGTTGTTATTTATCTGATACTACTAGTTATTTTTTACTGTTATTGAAATCTATTATTCCTATAAAATTAACTAGTCTTTACTGTATGGACATATTCTAAAGCCCCTAAGCTATTAGCATTTACTATAAGTTAAAAGTATAATTAAAAAAGAAACTTCTGCAGAATTATTAAAAACTGATTTGAAAAAGTATAAAGTTTAAAAATTATGACTGCAAAAGGTCCTGAATAAATGTAAAAATTAGAGGGTCCCAATGTTATTACGTATTAATCCGCTAAACTTGTACAATCGAATTATCAACTCGCAAAAGATTACTAAAACCGGTTGCACCCCCAAAAATACCTTTATTCGTGCTATTTAAGATTTTCGGGGCGGCTCTTTAAATGTGTTTATGAAAAAACTGATTAGGTTTCCCTTTCATATTTTAGTGAAAAGTACTTGTTTGTTTAAAAATGGATAACTATAAAACTAAACAATATAATTTAATAAAATAAAAAGCATTTTATAGCGGATTTGTTAATAATTCTGCTCTTTCTCCGTTGCACATGAAACAAAGTTTGAAAGCATTTCAACTCTAAGTTAACTTTTGCCCCATTTTCGGGGGAAAGTGCAGAACAGTTGACATTTTGTACAATATCTTATGAAAATGGATTTTTTTTAAAAAAATAAGAATCCTACGTAATATTAATGAACAAGAAATAACTGTACAAAGCATTTAATGCAGACAGAGTTAAGTATTTACATACCAGACTTAAAATATATAAGTTTAAAATCCAACGTTATAAAAACTAGCCTGCCCTTACCCCACTTCACTCAATTTTAAAAGCCAAAACTCTTTTTTGCGAATTTGCAAAGTCGAAAAATCCCTTAGATCATATAAATAAGCATCTTTTTAGCGCTTGAAATGAAAAAAACAATTGTTTTTATTTTATCTTTGAACTATATATTAATGTTGAATTGTAGAGCTTTGAAATTATAAATAAAGTGACCCTTTATAAATGCTGTACTTTAATTGTTAATTATTTTTTAATTGACGTAATTTATGAGAACTGCAAGTGCTGGGTCAGAAACTCTTTGAAATAATTAATTAATATAATGTTCAAATATTTTAGATGTTTAAGACTTTTACTTTATAAAACTCCAATTTTTTTTCTTTTTAATTTGATAATTCAGAACTGACAAGAAAATTTAAAAACTAAATTTAATAATTTTATATTTGTTTAACAACAATTATATTAATATTCCAAATATAGTCCTGATAAATAAATAAAATATCCGGTTATTTAAAAACTATTTTATAGCCTATGTAAAAACTCACCTGGATACTAATTTATACAAAAAATAAACGTTTGTTTTTCGCTAAAAACAAAGAATATTTTCGGAAATCTTTTGAATATTCATTAATAAGATATTTTATGTAAATGCAAAATATATAAGAAATTTTAAAATATATGTTAAGTTATCATTTTGGAGTTTATTCTGTTTTAATAATAGATATAGGAACAATTTATTCATATAATTATAATCAGAAGTCCAGATGGTAGTAATATTTGATATTTATGTTAATAAGGTGAATCATGTTTAATATATACATAATAAAAAATGTTTAATATACGAATAACTTTTATTGTCGAATTGATTTTTGTTTAAGTTTGGAAAGAAACATTTTTATATTATATCGAATATACAATAGAAATCGTTTATTTATGTATTATAGTCTTTTCAATACGATATTTATAAAAAATATGGTTTAATTAATCGTCAAATACTGGGGCTTTATTTAAGAAATGTACCACCTTAGTGCATAGCAAACAGTAATGAAATGTTGAATTCAGTTGCAATAATATAAAATCGTCGTTATAAACGACATATTTTGATATTTTTATTTGAAAAACAATGTTGTTATAACCGATATCATTTGTTGTTAAAAGCGATGTCATTTTATTAAGATGAAATTTAATTCGCTAGATAAAATAGTGATCATTATTATAAAAATAATTTTTAATAGTCTACAGACATAGACTTGGACATAATAGTTTTATTTTTAATTATTAGAGGATCAATTATTAAAATATTCAATGATTCTATTGATATTACTTTAAATTTTAAAGCTATTTATGAATCATTTGAAATAATAACGAAATGACGGAGATATGAAGCAGTAAGTAGGACTTTCTTTTGAAAATCCGTGCTAATGGTGTACTTATTTTCGCTGACAGACATTTCATAAGAAATAAAAATTATTTTTTTTCTAATTTAGAAACGTAAAAGTTTAGACCTAACATAGAGAAAAAAATGACAGTTGTTTCAATAAAGAAGTCAAATTTTTTTCGAAATTTTAAATTTAAAAAATGTATAACTTAGGAATATGACAAAAAAAAAATTTTACGTCACGTCTAAGATAATATTATAAAGAATACGTGTTTTAAATTTTATCAAAATCGGTTGAGCAGATCTTGAAATATCTTCTACACCACTTTGAAAAAAGAAGTTTCGAGAAAAACGCAAAAGAAAACAGTACAGCGTTAGCGTCTTAAAACAAAATATTCATTCTAATTGCTATAACTTCGGAAATAGTTTGAATTTTGAAATGGATAATTGTTTGAAATATTCTTAAAAGTATAAACAATTTATCTAAAGCCAAAAAAATCGATTTTTTGAAAATCTCAAGGTGGTGTAACTCCTTAAACAACTTCAAAATACACATGTTCTTATAAATTTGTCCGCTAGAGTTAGTTTTAAAACTCTATATAATAAATACAAAAAAGTATAAGTATAAAAGTTGAATTTGTTATTTAAAATGTTCATTCAAGTTATAGTTGTAATTATACATAAAATCAAATATACAGAAATAAATAAATCTAATTCCAGTGATTACATTACGACCGCCATTAGTAAAGAGCAACGAAGTATACGATGTACAAGGCGCCAACGTAATTACTAATTACTTTACGTCGGTTTCAGTTGGTTCAGCGCCAACTAAATTAGCGCTGCATAATTCACGATTTAAATGAAACGGTATTCAAATTAATGCCTTATTTCTATTTCATACTGATAATAAAATACAAAACTACAATTAGAATACATTAAATTTAAGTATTTACTGCAGTTACATTAACAAAAAAAATCATATTATAATATAATAGTTGTTTGAAAATGCAACCGTATTAAGGATAAATATATGCATATAATGATAATTCTGCTAGAATGGTTCAGTCGCATTGAATTAGTTCAGTGAAATGTGCAATTTATATCCAAAGAAAAAACATCTGCCATTTTTGGACAACAGGAATTTTATGTTGTATTATTGAACAAATGGATAATAATTTTAGCAATTCCTTTGTTTTTAATAATAGCCTTTTATGAAAAAAACTTCAAATTTAAGTGAGGAAATATTTTTAGATTTTTCTGGATGAACGGTTAAACTGATATGTCTGATTTTTGAAATACTGTTTATTTGATCTTTAAATATTTCCAATAATTTTTTTTTTTAATACAAAATTATTAAAAATGGTGGAGGCGCAAGTTGTTAATTGGCGTGAGCACTAGCCCCCGTGATATTTACGCAAAACAAAAAATATTTTTTTTTACTTTTATTTATAGTTATAATTTGTCCGTAACACAAAAACAATGAGAAAGAAAAAGCCAGAAGTTTAAAATTGAGACGCTCCAAGATTTAATTTTTAATTTAGACATATTTTTTTAAATGATTGTTGATTTAAAAATATAAATTTTTGAAGTGTATTTCAATTACAGAAGTTTTTAAATGTGTAAAAAAATTTCAGCGGGATCGATCAAAATATTTTTGAGATATCGCTCATACCAATTAGAAAAACAGTTTTGAGAAAAACGCTTTTAAAGTTTGGGTAGTAGCGCTCAAACGCCAAGCGTAAAGGTGTCAGTTTCATAGGCAATAACATCAGAAGTACTTTGAATTTTGTTTAAAAATTTTAGTAACAAATTCCTAACATATTTAAGTAACATTTTATTAAGGAAAAAACATTTTTTTTCATGATTCTAAAGATATTTCTTCCTTTAATCGAAAAGAAAACATACTAACATTTTTGATTAAGCATGAAAACATTGTCTGTAAATTTTTGCATGCACGCTAGGTCTTAAGGGTTAAATAAAATATTTACAGTACATTTTTAACTGATCCTTTCAAATGAAGTAAATATTTGATTAAAACTTTAAGTACTTTATAGTAAGTTTTACTTAGAATAAATTTTGATTTAAACAACTTATTTAAAATTGATAAAAATATATCAAAAAGCGTGCAGTCTTTAGTAATTCTCCAAAGCAAAAAAGTCTTCGATGCAATACATATAAAACGGTACATTGATCAAGGAAGAGTAAAAAAAATATACCTATAATTATATGAACTTGTCATTTATAAGTTTGTTACGAAAAAATTAAGAAAAAAAGTTGTCATATTAACAATTAAAACAAATAAATAAAAAGCATCTCCAATTATTCCAAAAACTATAGCTAATATAAAAAAAATCACAGTAAGATAATGTTTTTATAGAAATATATAAAAAAACACATTTCCAGTAAACTACAAACACATTTAACATGTGAATATTTGCAAACATGGTAACATGCAAAACAACTTGGACAGCGTTTTAGCGGCACATTAGAATTAATAATCAGTTGGTGTCCGCCATCCGCCACCACAGAACCGAATCCAACAACAGCGAGACTGGTCAAAGAACGGCGATCGCCCACGGATACCGTACAGCAAACAGCGAACAGAGCAACGCGCAGTGATTTACTGAATATTTTATGCAACAAGTTCTCTCAATGGTTTTAACGTTTTATTTCTACTTAATTTATTTCTTGCGATAACATGGACGAGAAGAACGAGAAGCCATCGTCTTTTTATTTAGCGTGGGTTTGGTTCCGACTTCAACGCTCATATTCTTATATTATAAAATTAACATTTATTTAGAACAATACGTGAATCTACTCAAATTTATAAACTTATTTTTATTTCTTTTTATACCGGAGATAATTTAACAGGTAATAAATTAATTTTTAAATGGTTTTAAAGACCTATTTATCAGATCAAAAAACCCTTTTTTAATTTGAATGTATTGGTTGAATTCAGCACCTGCTGAACCTTTAAATAATAAATCCTTGAATAAAAATTCATTTATTAAAATAATCTAACTTAAAAGTTTGTAATTTCGTCAGTTAAAAAAACTACGTTCAATAAATTATCGTTTGATTTATAATGAGTCCCGACTAATTGTTTATTATGACTGTAGAAGCGCAAAGAAGTGTTCAATGATGGTACACCCGATCCGGATCGCCTAGTTTTTATACCAAAATGACACTGACACCCCGGAATGCGAGCAAGCAACCGCCATTCTTTTCTTTTTCGTTCGTCGATTGTTTCGTCTTGAGACCGCGGTGCGATTTAATTGCATCTTGAATCACATTCTCCGACTGACTTTTGTCTCCTCGTGTGTTTGCGTCAACACACTTGGTTACTGGTTAGATGATTATTTCGATGACGATGAACTTATACGATTTCATTATGGTGTCAATGACAATGCCATAATTCCAATAATGCAGTTGTCTTTATTATTTTTCCCCGTATGGTATGTTGATTCATGATATATTATTTCATATCGGTGTGACAGTTATTATATTATAATAATTTTATTTTATAATAGCCAGAAAAAATATATTTTACGTTCAAATCAAATATAAAAAAGCGTAATGCTGTATTAAATGTATTTAAATTATTTTAAAACATCTGTCTATGTCGGACAGTAACTGACCACTACTAAATTAATTATAATTACCTACAAATGTAAGTAATTAACAAAGGTTTTTCTGCTTCGTAATAAAAACTATCTTTATTAATAAATTTTAAATGTAATGTAACACATTTAATGTTAATTGTTTTAAATAATGACCAATGGTGTAATAATATTTAATTAGTAAGACGCCATTTTATATATTTGGTGACCTTAAAGTCCTAGGACTTATATTTTTAAATTATAATTATATTCTGCAATATTTGTAATTAATGTGTAGTGGGGTAAGTTTGTAAACGGGGCAAGTGCATATACTGATAAATATATTAATATTTTATACTTTATTTTATATCACTGTATCCCCTTTCATATTTTAGTAAAAAGTACTTGTTTGTTTAAAAGTGGATTACTATTAAACTAAACAATACAATTTAATGGAATAAAAAGCATTTTGTAGCAGATTTTTAAATAATTCTGCTCTTGCCCTGTTGCACATGAAACAAGGTTTGAAAGTATTTTAACTCTAAGTTACGCTCCTGTCCCGTTTTCGGGAAAAAGTGCAGAGTAGTTGACATTTTGTACTATATCCTACGAAAACGAACATTTTCATTCTTTGGTTATATCAAATAACCAGTAATAACTGGACAAAGTGTTTAATTCCGATAGCGATAAGTATTTATATACCAGACTGAAAATATATAAGTTTTAACTCCAACGTTACCAAAACTAGCCAGCAATTACTCCATTTCACATTATTATAGATTTTATTATATTAAATGTTTGAACAGAACATAAGAATCTCTAATTTGTAGAAAAATTTCTTATACTATGGAGAATTAAGTTAAATATTGACTCAAAATAGAAAATTTGATATCAAACATATTATTTTTGAACGCAGCAAGTTTTTCTAGAAGCAATAGGATCTTTCATAAATATAATTTAAAATTATCCTAAAAATTATAATTATGTTTCCTGTATCTTATTAATAAAAATAAAAACAATAAAAAACAATTATTGATTTCAAAATTTCAAACTAAATTTTTGCCTCTGTAAAATTACAATTAGTTATTAGTTGAATTCTTTGTTAGTCTTGAAACAAAGCAAATTAGATAATAAATAAAGCGTAAATTAATTGAAAAAAAAAGGAAATAAAATGTCACTATCTCAACTATAAAAATTACATCATTACAATAATATATTTAAAGCCCGAAAATAGTCTTTAAAATTATCAATTTGAAGAATCTTCCCAAGAAATACAAGTTCTGTTGAAATTCCACTGAAAACTTCAAATTACAATCAAGTATCTTTTCAAATATATCACTATTATGACACAATATATCAACCAAAGTAAAAAAATGAAGAAGAAATTCTTAAAAACATACCAAAAATATTTGGTGGTCGTGTACCGTGCAAGGTAATAAACACGAAATGTAGGGTCACAATGGAGGGGTAAGAGGGTTCGATCGTTAATTTAATTAAACAAGAAACCAGTTATTAATAGTGCGCGCGACACGGGTGCTTGGAAGGCGTCCTGGGGTTGACCACCCGTAGGGTTTTAAGAAACATTGGTATTAGAAGCTGTAGTAAAAAGTGATGCTTGATGCATTTGATGGACTTACAATTTATTTGGTGATATGTGTCTGAATTTGATGAATTTTTATTTATCTTATTAATTTTTTTCTCTACTCCAGTTATATAATTCAGATAATTGTAAAGTATACACTTTATTTGACAGGTTGAAATAGTTTTCTAATAACTATAGCATATAATTATATGATTCTATTAGCTATATATTTCTGTTCTCACATAGTAGGTATTGGATAAAACATCTGACTTGCAAACAGTACAGACTAGTGAGAACATCTCATCTCACATGACGTTCAAAATCCAACTAAGCAACATATAATTACCGGCCACAGAATCACGCGCGCGTCACTTCATGTACAACATTTTCTATTATGTTTATTGCATTTTAAATTCAGGACAGAACACGCATTATGAAATATGGTTAAATAATTTACTTCAATATTTATTAATTTGGACATAATTGCCTGGATATTTAATTATTAAACACGTATAATCGTCGCCACGAAATAATGTAATTGCGTAATGTACGTTTACGTGATAACGTTCCGAAATCTTACATTGCATGCAAATGTTTTCGAATGAAGTTGCGACGTACTTCGCATTATTGAGAAATATGTTTTTATTATGTAATTACATTGATTTGTGGCGACGACTATACGTGGAAAAATAACCATTTGAGCAGAGGTACGCCAGTCGATTTGAATACATGATGAACCCTCTATATGCATAGATGCGCTCTTAAAGGTAGACCCTACCCTAAAGGTTTCAAAAAAATCGATTTTTTTGCATAAATCTATCCCATATCATGTCGAAAATGACCCTCTAAAAAAGTTTATAGCTATTCGAATTGATTGCAAAGGTACAAGAAGAATTGTGGAGGCCGTACTAACTACAGTACCGAAAACTTTAAACGCGTTTTGCTTAAAACCACATTTTTCAAACTGCTGTTATTTTTGCAATTTTTTTAATCCTGTACTTCACGATAGCTAATCTAATATAGTTTAAAGAAATCTAAACGATTTTGTTCCACCTTGTTTAAGGACTGATCGCGACTGACACCCATGGAGGTGTCTGACGCCGAAGACTACCACAGCTCCAAATATTAATATTTTTAAATCAAAAATTTTTATAATAGTAAATAAAATATGTGCAACAATTAAGTAAAAAACCCCAAATGATTTGATTGTTATTTGACACTTAAAAAAATTCCTGAATATCGCTGTTTTTTAGAGCTGTCAGAAAATATTCTAACATAAAAGTACAAAAATGAATGCTTAAAAATAGTAGAACGACAAAAAATGAAACTTAAAACGGAATAAATTTCTGTGATATTATTTATTATTAGAAACTGGGCCAATGTTTCTGATGAATCCCGAATAACAGTTTAGTATAAAGATGGTTGAACGCTTAAAGACAACAACGATTACTATCATCGTCCGTCGCCCACGAGATGCGAGCAGTTTGACGGGTAAACGCCGGTTAATAACGGTTATCCGGAGGATCCAGCTAAAGCTATTGTTTGTTTAAGCGATACACCCGGGGCTGGCCTGCCTGCCTTGCCCCTGCTTACTCGTCTGATCGCGCATACGAATTTCCGATCATTCACGCGATGATTTATTTCGATATATCAGTATAATACACAAAAAATAAATTATGTAACATTGAAATCAAACTGCTGCTAAAATTAAATAATTTTACATGAAACTAAATCTTTGTTATACTTCAAATATGTGTAATAATTATAATATTAGAAGCAAAAAACTTCACTTTGCTATAAATTCGTAAAAACTGAAAAGTAAAATAATGAATAACGTAAATAATTCATATTCTTAACAGACATTTTGTCATTTACAAATAAAAACTGAATTGAACATAAAAAATTAACAAAAACACGCATAATTTATTGCTTATTTTATATACAAAGCTGTCAAATACAACAGTAATTTATTATCCAAAATATCTGATGGTTTTTATACAAGTGAACAAAATTTTTGTTCCAAGTGAAAAGAAACTGTTTACTACTAGTAATATTTAAGTTATTTCGTTTTGATATCTGTTATAAAAATCTAATCTACATGACAGATTACATTAGCAGTAGTTTTATATTTACATATAATTATATATTTGTTTCAGGCATTTGTCTTATCTTACTTCGAGGGTTTCTTATTAATTGGAGTGAATTTTATAATGTAGAGAAGTTTTAATTATGAAAATAAATGTTAGCTAATTATCGGATATTATATTAATAATAAGTAGGGATATTATTCAAATTAACGGGTGTCTTTATTAATATTTTTTCTTTTAAGAGATAAATATAGTTTTTTAAATAATGTTAGCTATAAAAGTAGCTTTAAAATTTAAAGTGAGGCTTTGTAGCATTTAGTACATTGGAACAAAATAAAATGATGAATATAAAAACACAAATACTTAACTTATAAATTAAATGATTCTAATACTAAGGGAATGAAATACTAAAATTGTTTTAAAGGACCTTGAGCGGCACTGGTGATACATTTTTAGTAGAGCTCAGAATTTGTAGCAGATAAAACTACCACCTCTGTTGTCGCAAAGTTCGAAAAGAAATTTTGTGAATAGAGTTTTAGCGTATAAAAATTAGTTTCGATCTGGGCCTAAGATGGTATATAAGGGGTTTATATTATTCAAGGGAAGCTTTTTCTATCAAATTAAATGTATAATTTAATGGAAAGTAAGAAAATATGGTACAATTTTTGAGAATGTGGAGTGATTTGAATGATTTGTGTATGAGTTATAGTTTGGTGGTGAATATCGTGGTCTCATTCAATTAGCTGGCGTATGGGGCCGCAAGCACAAGCTGCCCATAACATCGTCTTGTAAGTAAACGGCTATCGACATAATTTATAACATAATTACAGGTGTGCACGGCGACAGGGTGCGATACCACGGCACGGTATAGGTACAGTAGTGTGTGTGTGATGGTCAAGACCACCGAGTCGCATTGAGTGCACCGAGCCGCTAATTGTAGTGATTACATGGCCCCAGCCACTGATTGATGCGCTATACTTATTTACGGTGTAACGCCAACGCTTGACCACTACACTAATACCATAGCTATCTGTTGTTCTTGCTCTTGGGAACTCCCACTGATCATACATGGATTTACAGCAATCATGCGAAATTATTATCATCATACCATTCTGATTCAATATTTGCATTTATCTAGCATATATCCCTTAACCCATCACAGCTATTATATCTTTCACCAATTTTATCCAAATTTATCTTTGTTCTTATACAAAATCTTATTTATTACTTGATTGCGCCTGTCATTGAAAAATACTTATTTCTTGATTTCATTAAACTTTTTGATTTTATTTTAGGTATAAGTAGGATTTGAGCCACAAAATTGTTATTATATCCAAAATGAAATGATAAAACTGCTGTATTTATTATAACTTGATCTTACCGAACTTAGAGTTTAAAAAATATATTTATTTTTATTAATTGGTCCTTAAAGGATCGACGCGATTGCTGCAGTTTCAAATGATTGCATGATTGAAGTTTAATCATGTTACATGAGATTTTTTTGTTTGGTTAGTTAATTTTAGAATCTCATGCAGTTTTATAAGCAATAAATTTAAGATGAAATGATTGTAAGTGTTCTTTAAAGGCATGTAATCTGAAAGAAACTAGTTCAGACTTATGAAAGTGTGTAAGGAATGCGAAAGGATAAAGCAGTATGAACCAGCAACCACGAACCACCAACCGCTAACCGATCGATCGATCAGTGAGTGAGTCGCGCGAACACTCCGCTGAATCCTAATGTACGAGTGTTTAAAACAAAGAGCGGCTGCGGTGCACGGATGTTGTCTCTCGACGGGGCGCCTCTAGCTACGGTGATTGAGTGCACGGTCCCTAACGTTGGGCGCGCATCTCGGTGTACAAGTCGGGCTCTGGCTGTCGCCCCGTCGCCCGTCGCCACAACAACCGTGATTGATTAAACTGCGTCGTCTTGTTTTCTACCAGCCAAACAGTACCTATATGTTTAACCATAACCATCCTTATACACACATGTGCAATTTTTTCCCTTTTTTGTCTTTTATTTTTCGTTTTTATTCCTAGCTGGTGTTGTACGTTTCTATATATTTATGATTATCATATCATACAAAAAACTTTCATCAATCAATCGACACTATAGACGTACGGACAAAAACTTAACGAATCAAATTTATTGTGTGCAACGCTTCAAATTTATTAATATTATATTTAATTTTCATTTTAATGGAGATCACATCTAAATTCAGAAAACATACTTTCAAAGAAATGATTGTCGATTTACAAATTGTTTAAGAAATTCAAAACAAAAATAATTATCTCTTTAAAGACTTCTACAAATAAAAATTAGAAATTTTGAAAAGCAATTCCAGAACATTTAATGTAGTTAATTAAATTAAAATAATTAAGATGTAGGCTTCAATTAAGAAATAAAAGATTATAAAAGATGCAATTTAAAGTTGAATTCATTTACAATAATAAAAAATCGCAACTTTAAACATACTTAGAAAATAATAATGTTGCTATAACCAATATCGTTGTATCCGATACTACAGCTTTCTTTTCATGAAACATTTAATTACTGAA
>CM008238.1:1835373-1859740 GCA_002278615.1 Pogonus chalceus | reverse complement strand
CAGATTTTAACTAAGATATTTTTTATGTAAATATGTGCAGAAGAATATTGAAATAAATGCTAATGTTATAGTTTTAGTTGTAAGATGAATAAATATAAATATGTCTTGTGTGTTATTAATTAAAAACGATGAGAAGAAATACTTGTAGCATGTGATGCTCATCAAATAAAATATCTATCATCTTAATAAAAATAATATTAAAACATTTAAGGTATGTCGAATGGTACGGTTCTGCAGCAGGGGCGCAGAGGTTTACCTCTGCTTGTCGCATTCCTGGCGGGCCCCGCCAGCGCGGAGTCTCGCGCAGCAGGGTTTCAGATAATTGGCCATCCCTAAAAGAGCACCTTACCCCGGGGGGTTCCCGCACTGTTTGTTTTAGGCGCAGCGGAGGCGGTGCGTTGATCATATCATCGATTACGTTTAGTATCTAAACCAGTAACTGGTGTTAGTGTTAGTTTTGTTAAACAGGTCACGTGTACGTTTACTTACACGGGTGTCATCTAACACTGACGATAATATTAACACAATGATACATGATTTTTAAATTCTTTTCACTTTAATTAATAACTTTAAAAAGAAAAAGTTAGTGGTTATATAAATTAATTTATAGTTTTGTTATTTTTATAGCTAATTAAAATTCCGGAATTAAAATTTAATTATGACCACCCAGTGTAACTGAATAAAATTTGTTTATAATAATCTATAGTGGCAAAAGTCAAAGTCGTACAGTAATTATTTTATAAGCATTAATATAAATTATTTTAATATCTTATAAAAATTCATTCCTTAAAACCTATAGTAGTCAAAGTAGAACTTGTACAGCAAATAATTAAAATAATTAATATAAATCAATCATTCTACTATTTTATTTTTACAACAATTGCATCTTAGTCAATAAAATTAAAACAAAAACTTAATTAAAAAGACTTTTGATTTTGTTATTATCTTAACTAATATAAGATTTCTTCTTAGCTACTTGTTGCTACTTATTGATTTCTTTATATTTTTTAATTATATATTGCACCTAAAACTGCCTTTTATTACTAATTTACTAATTTTTGAGCATGATTTAACTTTTCGTTTATCAATAAATATTAGTCTTCTCTGCCGATCCATTTTTTAATTTACTATATATTTAAAGTATAACTAAAAGCTTCGAAAACGTTTAAATATATTAAATTTAAATACAAAATATAATTTTTTCACCAATATTTAACAAATTACTTGTAATTTTACAAGTAATATTTTGTATATTTAGATTAAACACAAGAAGAGTACAGTCAATGAATGTTTTCAACAAAAAATGCATGAGTATATTACATATACGACAAGTATGAGTTTCAGTTTGAGCAACTGTATACATATGTATTAAAGTCGGTTCTCAGTCTTTGAAAAGAAATAATATTGGAATAATTGCTTAATTAAGTTATCTAGTTGTTTTGATGAAATTAAAATTGACAGTTTTTTCAAAGGAAAAACTGAGAAAATAGTTAAAAGGAACAACTAAACCCAAAACTCAGACGGGGGTCCTCAATTCAACGATGTTTACATAGTGCTGTCCGCGAGCTCCGCCCTATTGACGATGATTTATAGTTTCACTGATTAATATACAATATGCGACCACAAATTCTACCGGACCAAGACAGGCTGCGATGATTTATGAATACAGTGAACGCGAAGGAGGCCATTTAAATTACTATAAATGTAATGAATATCGTCCGCCCCCGCCAAAAAACTGACCATCAAATGCAACGTAGCGACGAAGGTTAAAAGTTAGCGCCAGCCTTCAGGTAATAACAATAAAACAAACACTAGAATACTACGAGACAAGTATTTTATACGATGCTATTATGAATTTCTGATGATCATTTTATTCTTGACTTGAAAGGGTTTTTTAATATATTGACGCATAAATTTTAATAGTGAAATATGTCTACAGACATGATTTATGAAAATGTTTTTGCTAATAACGCACTAATGTTTTTCAAGAAAGATTCTCTTTCAACAAGCATATTGATATTTCGATTTTTTATTTAAATAATTTTTCAATTAATTATTTAAACGACAAAAAAATTCATAAATAAACGCTAAAAGATACTTAATAGCTGATATTTGATACATATTAATTTTTATGTATTAATATATTGTCTTTATTTAAAAACACACTTATACGAAAATTTATGGGCTCGCAAATCGGGTTTTACAAAAGTAACAGTATTTTCAAATGATATCTGTACATTTTTAATACGAAATAAAGAAATGGTAGATTTTTGGACACTTACCTCTGTGTCGATCTTTTTGAATTCTGGGTCGTCCTCGTCCACCTCGAAGTAGAGCTCAGCAGATGTTATGGACACCATTCCCGGCGCGACTATCCCAGGTGCAATTAATTTGGCTTTTGTGCTAATATTTACAGGACCTATTAACAAAACATTTATTATAATTTTATATATAATCTTTTTAAAGCTTTATGAAAGTAGAAAAAGAATAGTTTTAAATGAATTACTCCGCATATATTCGGCGTTTAAAGATTGGACAAACAACTAAATTATGGGCGTTTTGCTTTGTTTTCGATTTACACGGTTTTTTCAAGGACCGATTTCCGATTGAAATCGAGGGATAGGTATATGAAGAGTGAAAAAAATAAATAATTTGGTACATACCGGCTAAATCAACGTCGAGATCTCTGTCATCAGACAAAAGTTCATTATCATCCATTAAGTCAGAAGATTGAACTTGCTGTTGTCCTCGAGTTGCTGCTAATTGAGCATGGAATTCTTCTCTTGCCTGGAATTAACAAATATAATTAAAATGATGGCATTTAAAGCCCTAATTAACAATATTTTTATTATATCTGTAATGTAAGTTTTAGTTGAAACTTTAAATTACCTGCATAATAGCATCCTCAGGTGCTCCATGTTCAAGAGCAGCTTTTAAGGTAGCTTCAGGATGACTAGATCCTAGTGGATTATGTACAAATCGTTTTCTTCTTCGAGCATCATCTTCCCAGGCATCCAATTTCCAAAATTCATTCATTCTATAACAATACACATCCATGAATAACATTTTATATTGAAATATGACTTAAAATTTAACATACTTTGCTCCAATTGGATCCATATATCCCCAGGCACCATGTTTATTTGACATAATATTTCTAACTTTTTCTAATAATCTACTAGCTATAACATTATCTCGTCTTCGAGCTGCTGTAATAAGATGATCACACATTCTCTCTTCTTCTCTGCGGTCTAATAATGTTTGCGCACATTGTGACTGTAATAATAATTATTTATATTAGTCATTGCATATGAATAATTATAGAAATATAAATTGTTTAGATTATTTCTGCTAGAAATTTACCTCGAAATCAGCGTGCTTCAAAACATCATCCGCCCTCATTCGATTCAAAATAAATTCAGCTTCATTTGCAACTCTAACAATATGATCTTTCATTGCATGTGACAATAATCTACCTTCATTAATTAATTCTATAAATGCAAGTCCTGCATGTTTCTGCAAGGAATTTTGCCATTCCTGACTACATAATAACATAACTAATTCCACAACCGAATTACTATTTTTAAACGTAGTTAATCCCTTTCCTTCCATCAATAACTCCTGACCATGCGATCCCACTAAAGTCTTCGACAAAAAGGGCGCAAAATCAACCATAATTTCCCTGAGCAAAGGACACACCGATCCAAGTGCCATTTCAAGTTTCTGCGTTAAAGAAGCTTCTCTAGATGGAGTAGGAACAGGAATATGTTCAACTAAATTCTTAATAGGAAGTTCATCAGGACGAGTTTGTTTCGGTGCGGGAAATGAACCATCAGGAACACGTACAACTGATATTTCACTTCTTGGTTTTTCAGTATTCATTGTTTGAATATTTCCTTCCATGTCCACCATTCCACTATGTGAATGTTGGATATTATGTATATTCCTTGGATCTTCTTTCGTCGTAACTGGATCTCCTTCTTCATTTAAGTTTATATCTGTCCAACTTTCATCGTTACTAATTATTTTATTGTCGTCTAACATTATTTCACTACCCGTTTCTACATCTAGATTAGTTTCTGTTGAATTTATGTTCATTGAGTTAACTTCTTCTATTGAGTCAACACTCTGTAATTCCAGCAATGTAAAATGTTAAAATATATTTACTTTAATCGAATATTTATATTATATTCAATTAATTTTCAATTTTATAAGACGTAATAATATAAATGTGATATAAGTATATATGTACAATAAAAATAAATTAACTAAAACTATGATTGTATGAAGAAATACCTCTAAAATGCTTTATACTGTAATCTACGTATAAATAAATTATGTACAAACTAAATATAGTTTCTAGCTAAAAGATTTAGATATGAAAAGAGTAATTTAAGAAGTGAATAATGAAAAGTATATATTTGTGAGTACTTAATATTATTAGTTGCGCTTATATTTAACAAAATAATCAACTTAATCGACTCCTCTTTTGAAATTTAATTATAAATACAAGCACAACTATAAATAAAGTATGTACAACATGCGGTGAATTTGATTACCTTGTTAGAATAAGATGACGAGCGAGCATAACGCGGTCCATCAAGGGATTTCTCTACTCTGTACCCATGTCCCAGAGACGTGGTACGCTGTTTTGCGCTAACCTGCATCAAGGCGCGCATTACAGCAAAGCAAACAGTTAGTACAAGTACAGGCAACCAGCGCACCAATCATCTCAAGACCTTACATAATTTACGGTTATTTTTTGGATGCATAAGAATATAAAAAGTACTTATTAAAAGCCTTAAATTACCAAAAAAACTCTTATTGTATCTTTGCTCCCCTCGCAAAGACTCTACCCAAAACATAATTTTAATTTGAAAGACCTAGAAACAGTTGAGGTCAGAATTTGAAGCAAGTTTAAATTCTGAGCCCAATCTTACTACCAGTTGACAGTCTTATTATATTTGTAACAATTAACTGGACAGAGAAAATAAAAGATAGAAAAAAGACGGAGTTACGGTTTATAAGGCTTTTAATCGTTTATTATATTATACAAGAGTGTCTTCAAATACCAAGCTTTAGATTAATAGATAAAATATATAAATTAACAAGCATTTTATTCAGTAATTACGTAAAGTCTAAGTGAAAGGCGCGTTATATAAGTAAAAAATGACTAGCCGGCATTCTCTTTTAATAATTTAGTATTAAAAAAATAGATTCTAGCAAGCCAATTCCAATCAAGGGATGCAATCTCGATTAAAGATTTCTTACCTTAATCGAAGGTGGTCCTCCAGAGTGTGAATCCTGATCTGGATGTCCAGATGAACCATTATCATCCATAACATATGCAGTAATAACTTCATAATCAGCTTCATCTTGCATTTGTTGACCATGTATTTGTCTTGGCGTAGCTGAAATTAAATACAAGTATATTTTAAAATAATGTTTTAACGGGATATTTAAACATTTTATGTCAAATACAGGCACATGCGTAGCAACAATTCAAATTAACTGGGAATTATTAAATATCTATACAAATAAAATTCATATTAATATATAAATATTAGCACATCAAAAGTAACATATAAATACATGGAAAATGTATAATTAATAAATTTTAACTTACAACATTGATATCAATAAACAAATTTATTTAAATCAACTTAATACTTACTGTTACATTATTAATAAATTTGTTTATTCATAATTTAATACAAATAACATAAAAAAGATATAATGACATTGTGAATTTAATACATATGAAATTATATAAGCTATTTACAAATCATAAAAATAAATACATGCAACGCTACAAATTTCTCGAGCGCTACAATGCAATTAAACTGAATTTTTATTTAATTTCACAATGCCAATTTGAAATAAATTACACATAAATACAATTAGAATTCTATTAAATATAGTTTTGAAGTTTCGAAATTATAATTACACTCAGCGTTCAAGAATGATAAATTATAACAAAAATAAGATACACACATTTCAGGGATTGTTTTCATGCTGAATATGTTTTTCATGCTAAATTTAACAGCGAAATAATATTATAATTGAATAAATATTATTTAGCTTTTATAATAATAATTAAACAACAATAAAAACGACATCTACAAGGGTAGGGGGGCGAACGAGCGTAAGAACTAGCGGTAGATAGAAGTCGTGCCAATCAATATGTTGCTAAACGATAATATTTATTTCTGATGATAAGTAGACGATGGGTGATTCGTTCTTGTTCAGGCGTTACCTTGATGCACCGCGTTCCTGTGATGAAATCCACGAGGAGGCGGTGGTGCAGGCGGTACATGATCAATTTTTCCAAGATTGTTCGTGTGATGATGTGTCGCGTGGTGATTGTTATTGTTGATATTATGGTGATTTTTGAAAAAAGGGTGGCTATTGCGTTGATGTCGCTGCTGCTGCTGATGGTGATGCTGTTGTTGGTGATGGTGGTGGTGCACAACACCCTGAGCGTTTGGGTGTGATCCCGGAAGGAATTGGGGGTATACGTGGTGCGACCACTGTGGAAACAGCGGCCTTGCGCTTGTTTCTGAATAACCCAGTGGATCACACAATTATAGTGTTACAGTTATTCAATTATGTAACACATTATTTTAATTTGTACCAAATCTTTTATTAGGGGATGAAAAGAGTAATTACCTTTAGTTAATCTAATAAAAAAGATTTTGATGTAAAATAAAATGATAAAACATAAAAATGCGATTTTATGGTAAAAGAAACAATTTGCATCCCCTTAATAATAGAAACCATTAAATTACATGTTTAAAATGAAATTCCTAAATGTATTTTAATATATTTAAAGTATTACAATGTGATACTTGTAAAATTACCTATAAATATTTTAATTAAGTGCATTGAAAAAGTATCATTCACAATCAAACTCGCGCAACATATTCTCACAAAAAGTAACAAACATCAGTTTCACATCAAAACTCTAAAGTTCCGTGTCAAACAGTGGAATATGATCGTGCATATTTTGTAAAAAATTTCTGAAATTAAAAACAACACATGGAAAATGCATTCAAAATTTCAAAATAGAACCCATGCCGTTTCACATTTGATACCTAAACTAACATTTCAAGTACAGAATTGATTCAATCATGCCACAGAAATACAAATAATTCGCGAGTTATTTATTCAGAGTTTTGATTTAAACAGATGTTCTTCTTTTCTTTTGGAATACTTACTAGAATGTTCTATATCTACATTAATAATAAAATCATATTATATTTCACTAAAAATAAACATAAAAATAAATAAAATCAAGGTATACTTTCAGTACTGGAAGTCATGATATAGAAAGAAACCAAAAGAAATAAATAAATATCCAAATTAAGAAGTCTATAACTTTAAAATACTTTCTAAGTACATAAAATTATAATAACAAATCAATAGAACATTCTAGTAAATTAAATAATAACAAATAATTAAAATATTATTTAAAAACTTACCCGAAGGGCTTCCAGAATGGTGTGATGAACCATTGCTTCTAATCGCGGGTGCTGGACTAGGAACACGTACAGAAACTGGAGGTTCCAAAATGTCTCTGTATTTGGAGACCATCAGCACAGAGATAAAATAGACGATTGCAAGTGAGAGGAACTGGGCTTGTTTCGTCTCCTCCTGTTGGAACAACAAGCGCTGGTCAGTTGTAAGAGTGTGATTTATCCATTAAAAGCATGGCAATACTTACAACATCTCGGTAGATTACAGCACGAAGTCGGTTTACGTCCATGTCTTGAAGGAGTTTTTCGGGGTCCTTCACTGGACTTGATTGATTCGAGAGATTATCTACTATATTCTATTGAATAAAAATGATTATTAGATTTTATTAATGTAAATATGTATACATGTAACTAATATAAATAGAAATAAAAAATAAAATAAAATATATTAGACAAAAAATATATTTAGACTGCAATTTGAGTTGAATGATAATAATTGAGAATTATAATAATAACATAAATAATAAAAAAATAATTATAGATATAAAAAGTTAATAATTTTAATAATATATTACATTGAACACCCGTCCCTTAATTTACACGAGGCACGGTACGATTTGTTATATACGAATGCAAATCGCGTAGAGTCTGTAAAGTACAATAAAAAAAATTAAGCCAGTTGTTTTAGGAATATTATTGTACAAAAACTATTTTTGCTTCGCGTTATATTAAAACCAAGTTATAAGAGTACCGTGTTTGTAGAAGGGTTGATTTTATACACTTAGAAATCCATTATCTGGCTGAGAATTATTATAATTTACATTGATAAAGAGTACCGCGTAAATTAAAAGACGGGGCATATTTTTTGTATAGAATATTTTCATTTATTTATTTATTTACTAAACAAATCTTATTCTAACATTTATTATAAAAGTTCTTGTATATAGAGGCGCATTACGATTACTTGTAAATTAAGGGCTCCAATATTATTAATAAAAAATTTCATATATTAAATATTTCAAAAAAATATATCATTGAAGCATTAATATAATTACCGGTTCAATATTTTGCAATCAAATTGTAAAATACGCAAAAAATTCGGAGTCCCCTTTTAATTTAGCCAGGGAAATAGAGTCTAATTACCCTATTTACCCAAATTAAAAGACGGGAGCATACTTTTTGTATAGAATATTTCCATTTATTTATTTATTTAATAAAAAAATCTTATTCTAACATGTATTATAAAACTTCTTGTAAACAGAGGCGCATTACGATTACTTGTGAATTATGGGCTCCAATGTTATTAATAACAAATTGCATATATTAAATATTATTGAAAAATGTATCAATGAAGCATAAACATAATTACCGGTTCAATATATTGCAATCAAATTGTAAAATACGCAAAAATTCGGAGCTCCCCTTTAACTTAGCCAGGGACATAGAGTCTAATTGCCCTATTTACCCATAGGAAACGCGCCCTGGATATATTTCTGTTATTGTAAATTTAAATTAAAGAAAAAACAATTAATTTTATTATAACTTACATTATTATTTTGCGTTTATGTCTTTTAAATTCAATAAATACTATTTTTGGTATATTATTCCTTGAAATTAAAATTTTAAAACAACACATGTTTTACGTTGAATGGTTTATTACATACTAAACTATATGGGATATTAGAATTAACGAGTTGAGCCTTGAATAATTTCTCCCACCTAATTAAGTCAATACGTCAGTAATTAGTGACATTCGTATACAAATCGATGATACGCATGTTGCATCAAATTAGGGTATTTTATAAATTGATTGATTTTTTGATTCGTTTACATTATAAAGATATATTGACGCAGAAAGCGTGCTAACATACCTTTGGCGAGGCTTGCACGCCACGAATCAGTGATTGCAGATGTGCAGCCTTGTTATTAGCAATATGTGACTGTGGTGCGAGTGCAGGATACGGGCGGCTTCGCTCTTTACACTCCAGGCAGTTGCGCACGGCACAAGTGCACACCTAATACATTTAGAACACACGCAAATGTACAACATATGTACAAAACACAACAATCATTTATATATACAACATCAAAACTCATTTTAGAATATCATTTTTAGATACATTATTTTAATAATCAAAGTCAGTTACACTTGAATGATATTGAATGATACATACAACAAACATGCTGCCTGAAATTACTTTATATTCATTCAATCCAATAATTATTCATTATTCCTTTGAGAAACCTTATAATTATTGAACAAACGAACGAATTGAATAGCACATGAAATTATAAATAATGATATTAAACTGACTTTGATTATTACTATATAATGATTTTATCTGTAACATACATTTAAAATGTATCTAAAAAAATTAAGAGAAATAGAAAATGATTGACAACGATAGAAAACAAAATCCAAAATCATCATTTTCATTTTATATACAATACCAAACGTGAATTGCAATTAGATGAGTTGTGTACTTACCAATCGTAGACACTGTCGAAGTATACCACCACTAGACATATTTTTCTCAGCTTCAAGTTCGCCGAAATTGAGCGAACTTGCAAATATTAAAATATCTGCCATATTTACCAATCGTTGTAAGAATGAAACTGCTACTTCAATAGGCATACCTTGTGTAGGTTCGATAACATCTAATTCACTCTGTTAGATATAAAAAAATAAACGATAATATTTTTAAATAATTAAATTAATAATACAACTTACATTTGGTGAAGTTGCAGAAGCAAGCAAAGGCAGTAATCCACCACAGGCAATAATTAAATTGTCAGCTAATTGTGAAATAAGATGCACGGTATTAACAACAAATATAGCATTTTCACTGCTATTAACAAAATCTAAAACTGATTTTGTGGAATGACTGCGCCAAACTTGTATATCAGTTTCCAGGGAGAATAGGACATCAGAGAGTAGTCTTTGATGTATATAAGACCATTTAAATTCTGGTATTCGGAAGGGAGGTCTTGTTGGACCTGGACTAAACATAGGTCGGGTCGAAGATGAACCTGATTTCGTTCGTTTTGAACCTGCTGCTATAAATATTAATAAAAACAACACATAAATAAGAAAAGTTATATACTTTATAAGTTTTGTTGCGAAATAAATAAAGTGAGTTTCTTTACCAAATAAGTTCGGATCGACTTGAGTAGAAGTTGATGCACTTCTGGGTCGTTTTTGCGGCGACATATGATTTTCCCCGCTATTATCTTCACTATCACCGGCGTCTTTATCTTGTTGCTCGGTGGTGCTGGATGTGGGTAAACTAACACGCCGTTCTTTAACGTCCTTAACCGGTGACGGCGTTACCTTACCACTATCACTAACTACATTAGTTTCAACAACGTCACCGTTAAGGTGACCAGGATCACAGATTGTGGAAATGGTTGGTATGGTAGCTACCGATGGCACTTCAGAGGTGTGTGTGTCTTTTTCAACAGCATCTAGACTAGAATGAACATTGGACGGCTCTACTGTTTCAAACACGGCACTGCTGTCGTTATTAATTGGCACTGAGTCTCCTTGAGACGAATTTTCACTTTGTTTTTCAACCACTGATTCAACAACACTTTCTTCTTTCGTTTCAACTGTTTCACTTTCGGTTTCCTTATTTTCTAAATTTTCTTCTTTTATTTCACTTCCTTCTTGAATTTCAGTTTCTTTTTCTTCCATTGCGAAAATCTCGTTCTCATTTTCGATTTCTTTTTCTTTATTTTCATTTTCTTCAGTTCCTTTCTCTTCTTCCAATTTTTCATCATCTTTAGTTTCAGATTGCTCTGTTTCTTCAATCTGTACATTTTCTTGTGTTTCTTCTTTTTCTGGTACAATACTATCATCAGTAATTTCATTATTTTCTTCAATTGTAACTATCCGTTCGCTTTCGTCTGGTTTATCTGATTGCACTTCTAAAGCAACTTCGTCCGTAACTGTTGACTGACTACATTCTTCATCCCTTTCTCTTACTTCTGTTGTATCTGTTGGAGTTAAATATGGCTCCGATACATCACTATCAAATATTTCACGTTCGTGGCCTGAGGTTTCCAATTCCAAAACTTCTAGGTTTGGTTGTAGACTTGTACTGTTTTCAGCAAGTTTTTGAATAGGTGCTTCATGAACGGGAGACGTTTCTAATGATTCCCCAATACTAGATTCTTCTAGTTTGGTATCAATGTCAATAACATTGCTCGAAATTTCGCTCACAGCCAAAACAATTTCCTCATCCTGTACATCTGGAGAAACAGTATTTACATCAGGGACAACAGCTTCATCAGAAACAATATTTTCATTATCATTTTCTTCGAGCAATTTTTCAGATTTTGCTAATATTTCCTGCACGATTCGTTCCACAATTTCAGTCTTATCCAGTTCAGTGACATCTTCGGGCGCAATCATTCCAATGCTGTCTGGAGTGGTATCCCCATGGATACCGTTACACATTGTTTCCACTGGAGCAATACCAGAGTTTTCTTCATCTGTGGATTGCACGGTTTCTGTTTCATTTGCAGGTGCTGTTACTTTCACAACTTCACTGTACAAATCACTAGTCCTAGAGTCTAAAGACACTGCTTCACTATCATCACGTTTAGCTGCACATGATGACGGACTAGCCGGTGATTCGGGTGAGGTTGTGGTAAGATCACAACTGCAAATTGGCTCCGCTTGAAGTTTTTCCGCATCGTCAATTGGTGGAGCATCGCCGGCTTGCCATTCACCACCAGTTGCTTGTCTCTCCCAACCGGAAATCGTGCTAATTGGACGTTGTTGTCGTACTGCGGGATCTGTAATATTATCAGACCGTTGTCTTTCATAATGCTCATACATTTGAGCAAACTGCAATTTGAATTCCTCGTACGAAACTTTGGAATGAACTATGGCTAACGTATCGACCCAAACACGCCAGCCTCCATATTCATGTTTAACTGCATGGTGAAGCAACATTCGGAACAAGGAATAAACCATATCCGATATTTTTTGTTCTTCAGCATTTTTCGGATGAATATATGCCATTGCTATAAGCCATTCTTGCCATACAGACATTTGCAAAACAGTGCGTCTATTTTCTCTATTATTATTGCAAAGCAAAGTCATATCTGATAAAAATAATTTCTTTACATCTAAAAGTTGCTCATTTTGTTTAGATTGTCGTACAAGTGTTGCTACTACTTTTAAAATCACTGAAATTAAGGATTAGCAATGTAATAAGTGGTTTTTAAGTCTCAAATTAGTAACTTACTTGGGTTTTCCAATCTAAAATGCGATTCTGGCTCAGGATGTCGGGTGTACAAGATTTGCTGGCTAATATGCTCGGTCATAATTTCATACAATACATTATAAGTGGGTAAGGAAAGTGTTTCTTCATTTAATAAAAGTCGTTCGGCTAATAATGTATACAAATTATGCGGACTCATAACATCATATTTTCTTCTATAAACAAGATTGGTTAATCATACAAATGCTTAATATTAAACGAAACATTTAAATAGCATACTTATGAGTACTGCGGCTTAAAAAGAATCCTAACAATTTAAGTGCCTGAAGGCGAATAAGTTGGCTTTCAGCAGCTAATAATTTGAAAATTGTTCGAACACCGTGTTTAACATCAAACGCTGGTACCATCGATGAAGGATGCTCAGACATTAATGAAATAAGCATTTGAAGAACATCATGCAGATTTTCATCCTACAAAGGGATTGTGATAAAAATTTGTTTGTATTTATGCTTTTTGTAAGCGATAGAATAGAATACAAACACACCTCATGCATGGTCGTTAAATAATTGAGGATGCTTTGCAGTTCATCATCTTTTACGCCGTTTCCAATCATGATTAGTTGCTTCAGAAACAAGAGAATGTAAGCACGAATCGCTAGAATATCTTTCTGAGCAGGTCTTGGGCCATCTAAAAGAAGATTTATTTCATTGCATTCAGATGTGCAAGACAAAAGCGGGATCAATTTCATTAATATATTTATTTATTTTTTATTCCGAAGTTAATATCTCATTATTATTTTCATTGTAATAATGGCAACAGAAGCATAAATAGTTTCGTAAAAGACATGCCAATTTTGTCATGCAAATAAGAATTATTTTATAATAAGAATAATTAATTCTTATTTTGAATTTCATGCTGCATACATTTATAATTTTTATATATTTTAACACAATCTTTTAATAATAAGGGTTGCATTTAGCAACCAAAAATAACAGTTTCAAAAATAAAGTTTCCAAATTGATTTTAAAAAGAAAATAAAAAAAGGAAAACCAATACATATGACAATTGACAATAAAACCCTTTAAATTCAAAGATGAAATATCAGGAACTTTTATCTCTGAAGAATTCAAAAATATATTTCGTTAAGTCCGAGCAATATACATTTTGAAAAAACAATAATTAGAAATAACAATTCTAAACACTATCAAAATAAATGCTCTTTATTCGAAAATAAGATATCAAGAACTGAAAATATGATAACAATAAATAAAAAATTATTTTATGTTAATTACGATAGATAAACAATTCGTTTTTTAAAAGATAATAATTATTAATATATAGTTTATTGATTGGAATAATTAGAAATAAACAATTTTTAAGACTATTATAAATAAATGTCCTAAATTTTGGTTCAATTAAATTCAAATTTTACTTAGATAATGTTTATAGCTAACACGGATAAATCAGAATATAACTATTCCTTAAAAACTAAAATATTGACTCACCTAAGCCCTTTGGTGTAATTCCACTCTTGGCACGAGGATTGGTAACCCAATAATAATACTTCAAAGTATGAACAGTCTGCAAGACGGTAGAAACGCGTCGTACATTGGAATAAATTTGCGTATCAGACAGAAATTCTGTAGCCAGATACGAATAGAGCCTAGATTGAACTGGTGCAGGGGTGTATATCCACAAGGCAGGATTGAAGAGAACATGGTCCAACAGCTGCCAGGTCAGGAACGAGAAGCAAAATAACTGTATCACAATGGATCTACCTGCCCATGGCACTTACCCGTTCTCGCACAAAATATTAATAAATAAATAATGTTCAATATACATACAATCAGCCTGAGTGCGAGTTTGTACAAGAGGGAAACTATTTAGTTACATAAGAACCGTTTTCTTCTGAAATGACTATTTTGGGTGCATAGTGAAGCATCTATCACACTGTGTTTTATGACTTGTGTAAGTGTAGTGTTATATTATTATAAACAATATATCATTCTCTAAAGAATTATCTATAACTCTCAAATATCCTACAATTTTAAATCAATACTTTTTACGACATCAATCTTAAGTTACACTAAAAGAATATTTTCATTTTTCAAAAAATATCTAGCTAAATAAACTCTTACAAATATAAGATATGTATACCAGTATTTCTATTCATCAATTGAACACGGAATTTAAAAAACGAACATGCGATTATTTAGAAATATATAAAACATTATTGTATTTTTACAAAGTATTTACTAATGTTGGAAAATACTGTCTAAAAAAGACTGGTCTTAAACAATCAATTATTCAGACGCAAATTTAGTCACATTACTTAATTTTTTTAAAGAGTGATTTAAAGTTGAAAGTAAACTATTATTTGATTAAAAGCGGTATTAAAATTTATTCCAGATTGGTTAAAATTGATAAAAGACCAATTCTGATAAGAAAAACCGATTTCAAATCGTTAAAAAGACCAATTAAGAAAAAGACTTGTTTCAATTTCCAGCATTAGTATATACATAATAGATAATATTATAATATAAATATTTTGAAATATATCTACCATATCTAAAAGATAAAAAATAAATTAAAGAACGTGAAGAAATAATTGCAATATTCTACATTGACAATGAATATTACCACCTAGAAGAGGTTTATTTAATTTTACATTCAAAAAAGTTTAATTTACTACGAAGAATATATACGTTTTTATTCTAATTAAAAATTTGTTTTTAATTATAACTACTCTTGTATAATTAAGATGCTTAAACATACAATATGTTACTTTTTAACAAAAAAATCCAATATAAATTAAACCCATACTCACGTTTTAACATTATTTCTAATTTAATTATGATTTCAAATATAAATAACAAAAGTAAACATTAATGAATATATATCCAAGAGCTACATCCTACATTTTCCCAAAGCTCAACTATATTTAAAAACGCTGTGCATAAAAGCTTTCTTTGCCGTTTCAGAAGAAAATGGTTAATTAAATAATGTATAAATAAGATGCTTGCTCACCTGTTTAAGAAGTAGTTCACTATTAGCGCTGAGACAAGTAACGAGGTATTTGGTCAATCCAAGAAATGAACCCAGAACTTCGGTGGTTAAATGATCCCTCGATGAACGTTGTAACATAAAACTTATAACAAGAAAGCCACGATTTTGAATCATGTGTTGTTGTACTGTTTGGGATGTTTCTACTAATTCACAAATGAATCCTAATAATTTTGAGCTGTAATTTTAAATTTTATATTAAGTTATAGGGTTGTTGTTATAAAAATAAATGTAGTGTTCACCATAAGGCTGGATCCCGCTTGGCTTCTGTTGAACCAGCGCTGTCGGACGGCATATCCAGTTGGGAGAACAACGGGAATAATACCTGGATACCGCCGATTGAATTGAGCGTACTGTGTATGGAATGTGTGATAACTGCCTTGACGTCTTGTAACATGAGTGCATGGGGTGTATGCACAAAATATGACACATTGCCCTTTGGAGCTGATTGTAAACACAATTGGCTATCCGTTGCTACAGGATTGTACATGAACACAATGGCACTTGACAATTTGCCATCATACAGTACCTGTATCAACGTTTTATCAAATTAATATATATTCCTCATTTCATTAGATACAAATATATGTACATTATAACTTGCATCAGAATGAATTAAAACAGTTTATTATAATTCAAATTAAATTGTTTTATTAAAAATACTATTTCTTGAGACAATTTTGTTTGCTACTAGTGTTAAAATTGAGCCATTAAAAAAAAAGACCGGTTTCTATAAAGACTGGCTCAAATTGGTCCAAAATCGGTTAAAGCTCAATAATATTTGGATTTGAACTAGTTTTAATTGATAAATAACTGATGTAAAAATAGATCCACTGAAAAAAAAAACCGTTTTGTATAAAAATTAGCTCAAATTGGTTCAAAATCTGTTCAAGCTCAATAAAATTAGTTTTAACTGATAAATAACTCATGATAAAATTAAGACAAAAAAAGATCGGTTTGTATAAAGACTGGATCAAATTGGATCAAAATCAGTTAAAGCTAAATAAAATTTTAGTTTAAATTAGTTTTAATTGATAAATAACTGGTGTTAAAATTGAGCCACTGAAAAAAGACCAGTTTGTATAAATACTGGCTTAAATTGGTTCAAAATCTGTTCAAGCTCAATAAAATTAGTTTTAACTGATAAATAACTGGTATTAAAATTGAGTCACTGAAAAAAAAAGATCGGTTTGTATAAAGAGTGGCTCGAATTGGTTCAAAACCAGTTAAAGCTCAATAAAATTTCGATTAAAAATAGTTTAAATTGATAAATAACTGGTTAAAAAACATTTAAAAAATTGTTTAAATATTAATTATATATAAATAAATGTTTATTTTTAAAAGATTAGTTAAGGACCAGTTTTATAACTCTTTCAGAAAAAGAACTATTTTAAATTCCAATGCTTAAATTTAAGAATGAACTTCTTAAGTAATTTAAGTTTTGATCAATAAAAACAATTTAAACATCGATAAAAGATTAGTTTAAAATCGATATAAAATTGTTAAACACTTAGAAGTTAATTAAAGACTATTCAGAAAGTCTTTACAGAACAGTTTAAAGTTAGCTTTAAACAAGATAAATAGTTAAAATTTTATGTTGTACCGGAAAATATCGACTGAAAACTGAACAGATATAAATTGTCTCACTATAAATTTAAATAAACTTTAAAGTAATTTAAATTTTTATCAAATAAAATCACAATTATACACAATATGCAATACTACACTAAAAAAATCTCTACATATAAAACATTTTAACATAACTAATTAAAAAATTAAATTAATATTACTGTTTCAAATAAATTACATTAAACTTCAATTTAAACAAGTTGCCAAAAATGAACTATTTAACTTTTTAACTACTAGAATAATGCAAAAAAACTAAATAATATAAAATGCACAAAATAATATAATCTTGCAATAGCTATGAGATAAATAAAACAAGATTATATTACAAAAACAGCAAATAAAAAAACAAATTCATGCCACTCAGAAATAACTAATGAAAAACACTCTACAACAGCACTTACAGTAAATCATCTCTTATTGTTGATTGCATAAAATTTGATAATTAAATAAACGAAGTAGGCAATAAATTTGCAATTGCAGAGAAAACTAAAAATAAAATAAAAAGAAACTAAACAGTGCTTACGGATGCAGCAGACTGTTCGTCCATGCTGGGTTGAAGTTCACCAAATTGACTCACCCTTTTGTGGTTGTCGGGCAGATTCAAGTGGCATTCATTGTCAAAGCGAAACTGACTCTGTTAGGAACATACCATCGTATAAGATATCATTTATAATACCTAATATAATTAGTACTTGAATATGGTGTTATATTATATAAGTACTTTGTTGATACTTAATTACATTTCAGTTATTTGAAGCTTCAATTTGTCATGTAACTAATTTGTTATGTAATAATAACAACTACCCTTAAAAACTGTCTAAAAATTATGTTTTTAATCATTATATTTCCAAAAATTCTTTTCAAATTGTAATAAGTTACTAAATTTGACGTGTTTCGGGTAGGTGCAATATATTTCGAAGAAAAATTAAAATTTAATTGCCAAGAAAACACATAAAAATTCTGATTAAGCTTAAAAACACTATCATTAATGTTTTGTTTGCACTTAAGGCCTAAATAAATGAAATATATTTTCTAATCTTTTATATAATAAAGTAAACATTTCGTATGATACAAGTATACTTTATTTCAAGTCTCAAACTTTAAGAGCACGGGTAAAATAAAAATACAATTTTTGTTTTTCTAATAATCTTATTAGTTAATTACTTTAATTAAAATGGATAAAAAGGTATCAGATAATGTGCAATATTCATTAATTTTTTATGAAAAAAGGGGAAAAGTTTGGAGGAAACAGGAAATTTATTCAATTTACCAAAGTCTTCGGTTTAAAAAAGAGAGAATCAAAAATTTACTAATAAATAAAACGCAAAGATAAAATAATTTTGTTAACTGTAAAGTTAATACTAAAATTAAGATAAATTAAACAAAATTTTAAGTTAAATATAACAAAAAACTAGTTAAATATATACCAAAAAGACATAAGGGAGCTATCAAGATTCAAGGAAACCCAACTCCATATTAGCGGCTCCATTTAAATAATTATTGTTTCAAATTGCACAAATTTTCTCATTTTTTGTTACTTTGTAAAGAATTTCAGCGATTTTTTGCGTTTTTCAACATTTTAGTTCTTAGCAAAAAAAAAAAAAACTCGCGAAATAATTGCGCTTTTAAACTGAAACTTTGGCAAAAAAAAATACAACAAAATATGCCATTTTTGGGAAAAATCACTGGACTATAGTCCATAATTTTCTTGCGTTTTGAAACATTTTAGTTTTTAGCAAAAATATCGCGAAATAATTGCGCTATTAATATTGTTTAACACAATTTCCGTATTTCTGTTTAATCTTAAATGAACATTTTTAAGTGTACGTAAATACGTGCACAACAAATGAAATACTTCGAGCTTACGCAACCATACAAACCAATAATTTCCTATAACTTTCAATTAGAACATACCATTGTAAACGTATAATTGAAATGTTATGTGCTATTATGCACACTCACTATGTTGAATAATTATTTCATCATACAAAGCTCGTTATTATTTAATAGATACTATTTACTAAAAGCAATTGAACAATTATCCAATATACTTCAAGTACTTCTTTGCAATGTAAACGCAATGCATTAATATATAACGGAATGTATTGTAATGTATTTAGCAATTATTTCCTATCATGAAATTCTATAGTGTATTATTTTAAAGCTCTTCTTGACCTATTTTATAGTTTAATACGTAAATAAGATTATTTAACAAAGAAACTAACTACTGCAAAAATGATTATAGACTTACTTTGTATCCGGGCCCTAGACGATGCATGGCACATATTTGATGTGTGGTAAGTGCTTCGCTAAATAAATAAATTGCGGACATTTGGCCACAAAATACTCGTTCTTCATCTAATTCAGGTGTTGCTCCTATGTAACATTTATCAAATGGCTGAAAAAAGAAACGCAAAACAAAGATATTGTAAATGTTAAGTTATTAAATACGTTGTTATACAAAATTTGGCTTACATCACTCGTTGAAACGAACCAAGCCATTTCAGTACTTGAAGCTAGTTGTCCATTTACCAAACATTTTATTTCACTTTTCGTCCATCGATTGTAGATATATACAACTGCTAGCATGTACCACTGGAACATGAATTATTTATATTTATAAGCAAATGTCTTAAATTTAAGGCCATTTCAATGCATGCTTTAAAATTTGAGCCCATGATTAAGGTGGCTTTACGAAAGTTGTTTAAAAAAATCTGGAACTACCAACGAAGCAATTTATCAATAAATAAATAATGAAGGTTTATTTTTTTACATTTCAATTACTGACGTTAAGATCAGATCAGATTTAAACCAACAGATAAAATGGCCTTTTAATTTTTTTTGGGCCTACCATAAGACCGATTTTTTTAATTGGTTCAATTATTGAATAAAGTTCAGATCCAATTTAAACCCACGGATAAAATGGCCTTTTTTTTTTCTTTTTGGCCAACCATAAGAGCGATTTTGTCAATTGGTTCATACTTTTGATGTTAATCATTGTATATCTTAAAATTTGAGCCCATTATGTTATAGTAGTTTTTAATTGGTTCATAATGTTTTTATTTTGCAACATAATCTCGAAGCTGAGAGCAGATCAATGTATTCCTCAAGATTAAGGCCACAGTTACGATGGCCTTACGAAATTGGGGCGAAAAATTTGTAGCTCCCGATAGAAGCAATTTTTTTAATGGTTCAAATAATTTTTATTTTGCGACATTATTTTGAAGTTAAGATAAATTTAATGTATGCTTTAAAATTTGAACCCAAGGTTAAAATAGCCTTAAGATGACTTAAGAGCGATTTTTAATTGGCTCAAATTATTTTTATTTTTCGAAATAAGATCAATTCATTGCATGCCACTGTTAAGGTGCTTTTATGAGATTGATTTGAAATATTTGTGACTTACCAAAACAGCGATTATTTATTTAGTTCAAAATTATATGCAAAGATAACAAAATAGGCCCTAATTTGGTTAATTCTGAGCTCTAACGAATATTTTTTGAGTTAATGGAGGAATAATTCGTATATATATAAAAAAAAAATATGTAAATATAATTTACCTTCCTAGGTTGAAACTCATATTTAACACAATGCTGGAAGCCCTTGCCTTTAATTTTCATAGAAGTGAGTACGAGGCAATTACCCACAAAATGCGCTGAATAACCAACACCTTTACTCGTTTTGAAACTGAAACAACAACATTCAAATTAGATATTACAAACACTGGATCGAATTACGTGTACCAAATGTTATTATTTTCGTGTATGTTATCGTATGTGTAAGCTGTTATTGTTTTCCAATACTCACCAATACAAGTATGGTTTCTCGCGTTCGATGTTCACCGAATTGATAGGGTCCAGGCGAAACCACGTTGTAAATGTAAAACCATTTTCATATGGCCACCTCGCCAATGGGGGTAACACAACAGCCTAAAGGAAATTATTATTATTAAAGTTTCTCGAACATTACTTATATGTATATTAAATTATCGATTAGAATATTCATTACATTTTGTCTAGACGCGCTTTTATATAGGCACTGCTGAATTGTAGCACCTCCTATGTACTCTAGTTATTATCAATAACATTTTTTTGTTTGTTTGTTAATTGAACATTATATTACAAAATTATAAATATTTAATTAATGCAACAAATTTTATTTAAAATTATAATCTATAAGGACTTAAATGATACTATTTTAATTAAATTATAATTTTGCATATAATTATAAGGAAAATTAAATTAAAATTATAAATAAAAATAACTAATTAAACTTTAATTCAAAATAAATTGAATAATTATTTAATTTAAAATTCAATATTTTCATTAAAATTGAATTATTTAAAATATGAAATTATATATATTATTCATAATATTGTGTAAAATGCAATTAAATGGTGAGATAGCTGTTTTTAGCTTCAATATTGAAAGATATCGATTTATAGAATTTCATTTAATTTTAAACAGAACATTTAGCAGTATTATCTTTTGCTAATCTTGATGTTAATCAGTGCTACGGTGACATACTTTTTAACTTTCAAATCAATTTAAAAAATAAAGTATAGCTTTAAATTCTAAAGTTTCTTGAGGTAATATCATTTTTGATAAAATTTGTATAATTTTCAGTTCATAATTGAAAAAGCTTTTATGTATAAATGAAATTGAAATGATGAAGCACTGAAAGAGATATTGATTTAAAGATTAGTCAGGCGATAGTTTACAACAAAACGTTTAAAGAAAATGTTATTAGAGTAAGTATGAACCTGGGGTAATCAGGATACGGCTTACGTCACGTGTTAGTATTTGAAAAGTAATTTTCTATTCGTTCTGTCGAATGAAGAATTCAAATAAGATTTATGAATAAAATATGAGGCGCATTTTACTCCGAAGAATGTCCATTACCGCATTCGTATCATGCAAATGATAACGACGCTCATAATTAAACAAATGAGATTCCAGAAAATGCTTCTCTCTTCCGTTACATATAGTTCTACTGTAAGGATAATGTTTAACGTATTTGAATAATATTTATTTACTTCTTCTTTAAAACAATTTATTTATTTTATTAATACCGAATAAAATAAGTTTAAAATATACTTTGAAAAAATCTGTTTGATTTTTCGTTCCTATATTTTGGTTAGCGACTTAAGAGAGAATTTTTTTTCCCTGGATGAACAAGTCAACTAATATACTTATCTAAATCTTTAAATCCTGTTTATAAAATATTATTTTTACTATTACTAACAGTCGTAATTTGTGAGACGCTCAAAGTTTGGATTTTTTTCAGTAATTTTAACTTTAAAAATATAAAATTTTAAGTATTTTTTAAATTATAACAGTTGCTTAAATGTGTAAAAAATTTCAGCCGGATTGGTTAAAAGGTTTTTGAGTTATCTCTCACGCCAATTTGAAAAACAGTTTTGGGAAAAACGCGTTTAAATTTTAAGTAGCGCTCAAACGCCAAGCGTAAGGGTGTCAGGTTCTTAAGCTATAACATCAAAAATACTTTGAATTTTCTTTTAAAATTTTAGTAATATATTCTTAACATGCTAAACTAACATTTTTTATGGTTCTAAACATATTACCCCTCTTTATAGGAAAGGAAACACATAAAAATTTTAAAAAAATAATTAAAGCACTATTTTAATGTGTAACGAAAAAATATAAAATACCTGAAAGTACACGAACTCATTTAATTTTATGAGCAAAGATGTTTTTTAAATGATTTTGTAGAGAAAGTCATTACTTACCGAGCCTTTCCGTCCAGGGAAACTGAAAAACACGTCTGGACCATTTCTCTGGGGCATTTGCCGAAGTACATTTAGCAGTTTCGTGGAGTGACGAGGCTATCACATATAAAAATAAAAGTTAGTTACAACCGAGACTTAATCATTTCAAATCTTGATATAATTAAAGACTAAAATCTCACCCATCTCCCGTTGATGGCTTTCATAGCACCAAACAACAATTTGAGTTCTTTGACAGTGATGCTGTAACTGGCCAATACTCCTAGCATCTCGATCAAGAGGTCTAAAACAAACAACAAACAGATTAATATCATGAGCTTATAATATAGCGTTTGTTTCAATAGTAAGCATCTTTAGTGCTTTTGCCTTATTGAGCTTTATAAAGTACACATTTACTACCTGTACGTGTTTACACAGATATTTATACCTATATACTACAAGGGTATTGTTCCTAGAGAAATTATTAGTTTATAATTGCTTATTATGCTGTATAATTTCATTATACTATTATTATGAAATCTTAATAGATGTATTAAGCATAATAATATATATTAGTTTAATTATTTCAAATATAATATGGAGTAAGATTATGTTTATTGAAATTTAACACATATTTAGATGCTTTATATGTTAGAATACAATTGGAGATATAATTTTATTGATTGAATTATAATATTTAGTAAATTATATTAAATAAGGATTAGGATATAATATTATTTTATATCAAAACTCACTTTTAATAATTAAATATATTACTAACAGAGTTTTTAAATCAAATATTTATGTATGAATATTATAAATATCTATTAAACACAAATGAATGTTTTCTTAAATTATTTTTAAGCTAATAAAATGTACAACAGAGCTTTAATAACCAATTTGTGCTACATTGTCTGAATTATTTATATAATGTACGCATTTATTAGTGACTGTATACATTATATAAATTAACGTTTAAACTATAATATATGTATAGGTGTCCCAAAAGGGTCAAGAATCAAACGTTCGAAAATCGTCTTTATTAAGAATTATAAGGAAGGATTTGCATCTTAAACATTACAAAATTCAACTTGGGCAAGAATTAAAACCAACAGACCATCTTAAATTACATTTAAATCGTAAATAATATATTTTATATTTAATTTAAAACCTCAATTAATAAGTTTTTAACAAAGAAGAATAAAAAATATAAGTATTTTCGTCAAAGATATTTACTAATTGCT
>CM008238.1:1777851-1788691 GCA_002278615.1 Pogonus chalceus | reverse complement strand
CTAAGTGGAGCATCACCTTGACGTGGTGGCAGGGCTTATCTTCTCTTGAAATTTATTTTTGTTTAATAAATTTTTAGAGTTGAGACTAAGAAGCTCCACACAAATATAATTAAAACATATATATATTACAAATATTTTCATAAATATTCTTTAATTGGTTTATTGTTGCAGTTTAATAATAATTTTTACAATTGAAGTTACCCCTCGGTAAAAGAGATTATGAACCAATAATTTAAAAATAAACAAAATTTAGCACGTATATTGTATCAATTAAAACCCGATAACAACAAAATCCCTTATACAAATGATTAATTTTATCTCCGTAAAGGGTATCAGGTTCATTACCCTATTAACGTAAATTTTTTCAGCCATGTTTTATATTTATACGGCGATTCTGTGACATATCCATGCAAATTAATGACTGTTTAGTATATCGTATTATTTGTTCACGTTATCTCTGTTACTAATCTCCCCAGTTTGCGGTAACCCTTTCATTTGCGCCATACATGCGGTTTCCGTTATATCCCTGATATCCTGGCTCATGGGTCGTTGGTCGTGGGCCGTGGGTCGCGTCTTTTGACGGTTTTTAATTTTAATTGAAAAATGTGGACAAACAAATTCCACAATATACCGCGCCTGGAATGGAAAGGAATACCTTGGGAATATATAAAGGTTGGTCCGTTATACAGGAAATATTTCAAATTAAAATTTGTTTGAAGTTATAATTATTTTGTTATTTTACTTACAGTTACACTTTATACGAAAGGAATTTAATTTTCAACGCTCACCTGCAATAAATACAAAAATAATTTATATATTTCAATAAATTTACAGCTATTCGTCTTTAAAATTAAAATTATTTGCATAAAAAATTCCGTTGTATGTAAAAATTGATCAAAGTAAATAAAATATGAATCGTTTTACATATCAAATTGCATGATACTTGTATCTATTGAGCGTCACTTGAGCGTCGCGTGTGTTACCAGGCGTCGAGATGCAACAAGTAAACATCAAAGGCGCACCTTTGTACTTTGTACATTTCAATGTTACTTCACATAAAATGCATTTATTACTTGTTCGTTTTGATTTACTTTTTTATTGTTAAATAATTGATATATTCTAGATATGATATAAAATATTTATAGTTAAAAATTATTAATTTAATTCAACAAAACTTAAAGTTAATATTTAATTAATGCTAGAGTATTATTTTATAAAGGCAAATAATAGATTATTAATTAAATGCAATAGTAGGCAATAGTGTATAGGCACTGCGAAACTACAGCACCTATAATTTTCGTTCGGTATTTTCAATAACATTAAATTTAGAGTCATTTATATTGTATGACTCTTAAAAATCAAAAAATAATAAAATTTAATAGTAAGTTCCATAATATCTGTAAAATTTTTAATTAGACAAAATTCTAAGAAGCGCAACAATATAAAATAACAATAACGTTTCATTGTAATGAAAATTTTATTAGATGAAAAGTGCAAAAGCAGCGCAACAGTAATGCAGACACTAATTCGTAATAATTCCACGTATATTTCCAGTCTGAACTATCCATTAAACATCAGACAAAAGAATAGTACTCCAAGTCAGACAACATAAGATACAATTACAATTTTCATTCATACAAACTAATTGAAACAATTACCAAATGAAACAAAGAACCAACTTAATGCGTAATATTAATAACACGAAGAAACGAGAATGACCGAGCATACCACGAACTTAATGCCATCATTTTATTCTTCATTCATTTGTTTGGAAGAAGTGTTGTTGCCATTTTGTTCATTCACTAATTGCCAATTAATTCATTTAAATATTTAAGACAATGAAATATTTCCAATTGTACTGTTGTTGTTGTTAAGAAATCAGACTTAAATAGTTCCTTGCATACTTTATTATTAATGTAATTGCTTATTTGATTGTTGGCCTAGTTACTATGATTTATGTATATTGTGTAGTATTCAGATTTACCCTCCATACTTATCAAAATATTTCCTCTTGAGTTTATGTAACTAGCTTCGTTTTAATTTGCAACCATGTTCTTACCATCCCTTATCCCCGTTTACCGAAATTCATACCACGCAACTGCCGAGAAATCTTCACAAGAAGTGCATTTGATGTTGGTGCCCTTGAGAATTTCGCTAATTTTAAAGGACAATATTTGAGAGTTATTGCGAATCCCATTAGAAGAAATGTTTCTTTACTGCACTTGCAACTTTGCAAGTTTTTATTGTGATTTTGTTTGTACAGTACTGGTGTAAAATTTTGTTTCTTTTTGCGTTCTAGACTTGTAAATATATTTATTTAACGAATATATTTGTATAAAAAGATTTTAGTTTTCTATTTGTAATTATTGTACTCTTGGTAATCGAAATGTATATTTAAAATTAAATAAATTAAATGAAGAAAACATGATAGTATTTTTTATTTTATTTACATAACTCAACCAAATCTTAATTTCCTTTTAATTCTATAAGTTTGTTTCTTTATTTTCCAAATGAATTTTAAATAAAATATTTACAGAATATGACAAAAGGTAAGTAGCAAAGATTTGATAATTTGTAACAATGTTTAGAGACTCTTAGAATTTGTTTAATATCAACAAACAAACAGAGGTAAATTTCGACAAATTAGCTCCGTAACACGACTGGGCTAAGTGTATTTACTAAACTAACATCACCATTAGAAACTCTCTAACATTATTTACATAATTTAGTTAGAACTTTCAACATTTATAATATTTATATGATAGCATATATCGTATGTATGTATTCACCGAAGTATATTTGAAAAATTGTGATGGCATTTTTTGGTTAGCGTTCTGACAATTTATATTCTTTTATCTGCGACAAAATAAATATAGATC
The DNA here is from genome assembly GCA_002278615.1 of Pogonus chalceus. Taxonomy (NCBI): domain Eukaryota; kingdom Metazoa; phylum Arthropoda; class Insecta; order Coleoptera; family Carabidae; genus Pogonus; species Pogonus chalceus. Next base: position 1,785,812 of record CM008238.1, on the reverse strand, counting down.
GCAAACATAACATTGTGAGAAATGCAGTGACGTTAAATCAAGCGACAGGGACCATACGAGGTCATGACCTGAGGTGCCGGAACCGTTGTTATCAAGGCCCTGGGGAATCTGCCTCCGGACCGATCAAAGGGCCATACAGAACATATAGAAGGGTCTAGAACCATAAGTTCTTTATGTATTATGACTTTGGAAAGTTATGGATGCCTTTATTTGAATTCTTTGAACATTGAAATTAATTAAAAATATATTGTTACTTATTGTAATTGATTGTTAATGTAATAACAATAACTTTAAAGTTTTATATCAAGTATGGAAATAATAATTTATCAAATGAATAGTTTATTATACGATTCATAATTCTATATAAATAAATAAAAGTACTTTTGAAATGTATATTTTTTGAAAATATGTAACTGTTGAAATGCATATAAATTAATAAATTTAATTCTCTGAATCAAAATTAAATTATTTATTGTAATTATTTAAAATGTTTCAATAAATGCCAATAAATTTATTTATCTACTATTTTGTAACTTATTATTATACTATGGAATCTGAAGAAGAAAAATTAAAAATTTTTAACACGAAGAAGAATATTTAAGGGGGGAGGGCGCATTTAAAAATTCCTATGCTTCACGGTAGCCAATCTAATATAATTTAAGGAAATCTAAACGATTTTGTTCTACCATGTTTAAGGACTGCTGGAGACTGGCACTCATGGAAATGCCTGACGTCGAAGGGTACCACGGCTCCAAATATAAATATTTTTACTTCAAAAAAACCTTTTATAATAATTAAAATTAATTCTGAAATTATTATTTTTTAAAACAAGTTAGCGATTGGTGAAACGAAACAGAAAAAGTAATAACTCTTTTACAATATAAATATATATATTTTTTTTCATATATTTTAGGGTGGTTGCAGCCTTCTATTATTGAGTATAAGTATCTACTCCTTAAAATAAATATCTAAAAATAAGTACTAAGACGCTTTTAATTTAAATTTATTTTTCGTAACAATAGTCGCCATAAGTATCAGTTTCAAAACTAACAAAAACTTTTCTTATAAATACATTGGATTGTAATCTATCGAAGAAGAAAAGTCAAAACAGAAATAAAAACACACTAAATATCAGATTTAATAGGAAAACACTGGGGGTGTCTGAAAGTGTTATTGTCCTCACGCGTAGTGCCTGCTGTTCTTTTGTTTCAATATGGCTGTTAAATAATGGAAATAAACGTATTTTTATATTTATCTGTTTGTTTCTGATACTGATACTTTAAATTTCTAGTTTGTAAGTGGGTTACTTTGCCAAATTGTACACCTGTTTATATTATAAATAAATACATGCCAAGTAAATTATAATTTGTATGAAATGTTTCAGAACATGTAGAGTTATCCACAATATTAAATGTCGTCACTACCGGTTCCGTTACAACCAGTGGCAGGTGTTTTCCGCTACAGATACCGGTTAACTTTATCAAATAGTTCTCGTTCAACATTTCACACAATACACGACAAACCGATTTATCACAGTTTGTATAGCATTGTTTGATACAAGTTGCAACTTGCAACATTTTCAACAAAACGCTATCACATTCATTGTGAAATGTATATAATAAATAAAAACGTTTTTTGAAATTCACAGTTTGCGTAAAGAGCTGCGTTTCATTTCCGCAATGTGCAATTCAAGTGCAGTTGTCGTTTGATCTGTAAACGTGCCGACGCCGGGCGTCGTTTGTTATCCTAACGCCAACTGTGACTTAATACACTGTTAATTAAAATCGTGGTAGCAATGCAGCGGGAAACGAATTCAATCAGATTACTATTTGCGAGGGATTTCTGATTTTAATCTGGAAATTTATTTTATTTACTTTTAAGGAATTCAATTTATTCGCCAGACTGTTAGACAATATTGTTATACTAGTCTAGTTAAAATGTATTATATTACTTTATATTAAATTCCTTCCAATTTTAAACTGTCTTATCTAATGCATGGAATCAAATATACTCGGTATTATTTATTATCGATTGTTTTGAAGTATGAACTGACGTGGATATGAAAAGAAAAATGCAATGTTCGCCACTTATCCATAATTGGAATTGGAATAAAAACATTTTAAACTCAAGATATTGAAGAGCATTTGAAGTTCATATAAACTGAAAAATTTCATTTCATCGTATGCACCGACTCTTGGATTATTGAGAATAGCAGCACTTCAACATTATAAATGGAAGCAAAGTTAGATTTTTCCGGAATTTTTAGAGAGGCTACGTTCTAATTTTACTACCATATTTATATATTATTAAGTATAAATGTAACTTCTTAAATCGAATCTTCATGTTTCGAAGCATTTGAAAAGTAAGAGCTTTATAAACCGAATTAATAAAATTGAATTTAGTAAAATGAAATTTATACATCGCCCTGGTTCAATAAAATAAGAATTAAATAGCGTTAAAATTGCGCGATGCCCTTGAGAAATAATATTCCGGGAGACAGCCCGGAGGCAGGCAGTACAACCAGCAACCGGAATCGTATTATTTCCAGATAGCTAGTTCCGGACTCGTCTAAAGCATTTTATAGAAATTTTTTTAAAATAAAATCAAGAATCTTCTTTAGTACAGGTGGATGGATGCGTGTGCCCTCTCAATCCTAATTTTCCTTTCAATTTCATTTGTTCGCGCCCCCGTTTTTGTACCCCTCTAAGTCTTTTCATCCACCTGCATTCCCACCCTCTTACATCCTCCTTCTCTTTTAGTGCGATATTTCGCTTCTTTTATATATAAGGTTCGTCCTGTAACGCGTTATTGAATTTGCCGTTGGTCTTCAGGGCTTTTTTTCAACTGGGAAAGAATTTATTTGTCCGATAGATCGAACAGAATGGAAGAGGGATAGCGTCTTGGCCCTCTTATTATAGCACTCTAATTGGATTCCAACTATGTTCCGCCTTAGATACTCAAATTAAATTCGAATTTAGAAAATTGATGCCGATCAATGTAAAAATATTATATTTATTACTGTTTTTATTTCTACTTCGTATAAGTAATAAGTTTGCCCTCAATTTGATATGACTTTAATTAAAATAACATTAGTATGTTGTAATTAACAAATCCATGAATGAAATTAACATAAATATTTTCCATATCCCATATGTCTTAAATTAAATATTATAATTGCAAATATGAAATCCCACATGTAAATATCTCAGTAACAAGTTGCATTAAAAATGCGAAATACTTATAAACTCGTCGTACTTTCAATATTATAACATAAAACTATATTTAATAGTATCATAGTTAACTACGATATAAAACATGTGAATAACGAGTGCAGGTTTTCATAGCCGATGCGATTAAATCTTTCGGAATAAATCTACGGAGCAATTATGGTTGACATCATTGGTACATTGGTAGACGCCAGTTATTAAGATGCTTTAAGAATTTTTCCGTGTAACGCATAAATGATCAAGGATTTTACGAACATTAAATTCTTTTATACATTTCTATTACGTTTATTTTCGCAATACGCGGATACGAAATTGCAGGAATTATTTTCGTTTAATTTTCTGCATATTTTAACAGCAAATATTTTATTTTTTTAATCTTTTATTAATAAGTTTTATTGACTTTTCTTTTATCATATTTCGAAACAAACTATGCATCTAGATAATTCAGGCAAATATTTCTATAGTTCTCTAACAGTTTGACCCATATAAGTCTTACCTTATTCACACGAATATAAATAATACTATAATAATAAACAATACATAATTTTAATGAACATGGACTTAAGTTCAATTCAAATCTAATCAAAAGTAACAATTTATAGTATCTTGAAAGAAATATTGTTATTAAGTCCAGCTTAAAGGGTAAATGAATGAAATAGAAAAATACAAGTAATAATTCTCAGCATTATATAAGATTGTTGAAAAGATCTGTCTGGCTATTTGCCAATTATAATTTTCTTAAGTAAATACTTCACATAAATTTATTCAGAACCAACAAATTTTCAAATTAACAACTCTCATATCTATGTTTTACGTTAAAGAAACATATCTGCATATTAATAATTTATTTTGACGTTTATTTGCTTGACATATTTAAAAGTAATTCATTCCGTGTGTTTATTAAAGTATAAATTTAAAAACAAAAGAGTTATATCAAATAACAAGTGAAGCATCGAACACCAAAGATAAACGTGCGCAGTTTTTCAATTGTTATCCTTTTTTCTCAAGTTTCATCACATACTCTTTTGTTGTCTTCTTCCGTCTCTAATACTTCAACAGTTTAAGACATTGTGGCGCGTATTGTAACATTACTTTTAGGATCACGTTTTGTTGATTGGGACTACCCTATTTTGTAACAGGATTCCTTACTATACATTGAAACACTTTTAGAGTTTTAGAGTTTTTCAGTTTCAATTTGTATATTCAAATTATAACAACTCCCTCAAGAGATTTATAATAAACTTTAATAGATTTGAAATAAGATGAAACGTAAATTTTGGTGCAAAAAAAGCAAGCGTAATGTGTTCGCAGCAATGTCGAAAGCCAAGCCCCCGGCGTAACTTAAACGAGCAGGCGTTTCATTAGAAGGAATTGTTTTTGCAGTGCCCTCTTGATTGGAAAGAAATTGAGCAGGGTGGCTGACAGTGCAGGTGTCCCCACGTTTCTACAGAGTTAAGTAATGAAAACGAGGATATGCGTTAGAAGATGCAGGGGGTCTTAGAGTCTTGTCATCATGTTACGCACTTCTAGAACTCCTTGGAGATTACAGAGAAATTAAAGTGTAATGGTGTTAGATTGAATCATCCTATTTTGATTAGTTATGGAATTAAACGAAAGATTATTTTTAAATACCCTACATAAATCTTAAATCCATTTTATCCCGATTGGATTAACGAAACTAATTCGGATGAAAATTTTCTTGTTATTGGAAAAAATCAATAGGGAATGTTTCAAGAGATGGTCCCCTTTAATTTCTACAATTGCCGGACAAAAGAAAATCAAACAAAACGCTAGAGAAATCAATTGTTATTTGGTCGAATTGGCGACAACAAACATTGTCCGGAAAGTGCAATAATCAAGAAACCACTAAGCGACGCCATCAAAGAAATTCTCCCGCAATTCAAGTGAAACAACTTCAAGCGACAATAAACACCTTTTAAGATAAATTATTTCCTAACATCTTTCAATATTATATTTTAATTTAAAGTGTAAGTAAGATAAACATTTTCGTGGTCAAACAAGCAAAAAGAAAAATGAGTAAGAGTGAAAGAAGTAAGTTAGGGTCAAAGTTGAAAGTTCAGCTGGAAAGACTGTGAGGAACGCAGTGACCGAGACCGCCAAACCACCAAGGAGAAACCAACTCGAACTCTACCTACCACCAAAACCTTCACTTGCACCGCAGCCGAAACTTAACCCGGGAACTTTAAGGATTTATGATTATTACACTTCTCAGACCCAACGCCTAAGCCGTGAGGTACTCATGCAGACATAATATGTTATCGCAGAGTTGGATTTTAACTTTTTTCAATTAGTTTTTGTCAGCAAATAGTTATTTTCCTTTTTAATTATGAATTAATAAAAATTTTATATATAACAGCCGTAACACTAAATTAAGGTACCCTGAATACATATTTTGCTAGAAGTTTTAAAAGTAATTAGAGTCTACGCGTTCGAAATAGGTGACAGCTCATTTAATGTATATTAAAATATATAATTCTATTTCAAATTTGCTTCAAATAATTTTAAATATATAGGATTGGATTAGTATACAACCAAATAATTGAATAATAGATTGACTATAGGTATAATTGAAACCCCCTGAGTACAGGCCTGCAACAATGACCATCACTAAATGCTGAAAATCCAGCGTTATCAGCGTGCCGGTCCATAGCGTTTCTATCGAGCGCATCCACCCGCAATTCAAACGCAGAAAGCCAATGATAAGGAACACTCACCGTATCTTAACAGCAATGGACCTCAATTCTTCAATTCACCATTAAATCTCTTAACAACCCATGAAAATACATTTCAGAATGTTACCCCAAGTGACAGAACAATTCGTCAATAAATTAAAATTCTGCAAATCTGTGTAATAACAGGTTTCGGTGGTTTTCAGAAGTATTTTAGATAACGTACCTTTCTGAGAACCGGGACCCAGTGCTACTGGGTGACACTGAACGACCACCAGACGTTGTCTGCATTAACAGTGCTGTATATTTTGAGATTAACATGACGGTTATGTTGTCACTAGTTACACTAAACATTTATACTTTCACTAAAATTTTTTATACACTGAATATTTTTTTACGTCCAACACTAAACTAGATAATATTAATCAACTTTGTTATAAACTTCAAAATGTTACTAAAACATTATAAATCCTTTAATTGCTTGGATTAAATTTTATATGTACATTATTACTGAAATGTTTCAGCTGTCGCGGTTTTATTATTTATAGATTCTGAAAACAAAATATTCTCTTTAATGAATCGTATATTTAAGTTTTTGATGTTTTTTTCTTAAGTAAAAATATGTGCNATTTATTATTAAATATATAAAAATATTATCTTTTCAAATTTGATAAACAAAATTTTAAATAAATAATTGGTATTTCTATATTTTACCATTAACTATCATATTAAATTATAATTTAAAAAAACGACGAATATAATTAGTTTTTTATTTATTACAAAAAAAATTACGCGTTCCAAACAAGTTATTAGGATTTAAGTAAAAATGAATATAAAATTTAAATCATAGCAACAACACTTCACAAGAGAAACCACTTCACAAGAAAAACAACAAAACTACGTTAAAGGCAACAACAATAAATGATAAACAAGTAGCGAGAAGTGTTACACTACATGCGTTAAAACTAACTAATCTTTGTATTAAGATACTTCTGAGACATTCATGCGCAAAGTAAGGTAGGCAATGCATCGCGCATGTTACAATATTTTCTTTAAAGTTGTCCCATTTGGTGTGTTGTTACTTATTGCTGCTATACTATACAATCAACTTTGAACGTAGGATGACATTTTTTAAACATTTGCTAACTAGAAGTCATTTATAATTATATTTATGTATGTATATATACATATATCGTAGGTTGTTTGTGAATATTTGATTCAAATTTTTATTCAAGGCTATTTGGTTCTTTTAAAAATGGTGTTAAATTATTATATATGCTCTAATTATACTATATATAATCAATTAATACTATAATTATATGTTATTTAAATAATATAGTGACATTAATTAAAATAATTTATATTATTTACCTTAGAATAATTACGCATAATATTTAAAAAACAAAATAAGTGTAGGAGTTGTTGATGAATCATCTAAAATAATAATAAAAAATAAATATATTCAAATATAAACATAGAAATATCGTATCAAGTTGCATATTGCAATATTTCGCGCAATTTCAATTTCACATTTCATGAATAAAAAATATGAAGAGAAATGCAGACGAGTCGTAGTGAATAAAACACGAAGTTAAAATTCGTGTTCGAGCAGAAACAGAAATAGAATCATGGACATGAGCCAAATGTCGAAGAACTTTTCGCAGTTGTAGAACAACAAAGTGTATTTTATTCGCAGTTATGCAATGAGTTTGGGACATCAATGAGCTTAGTAACATTGGAGTATTTGAGAGAGTTAGATGGAAAATAGGTGAATAATATAGCCAAGGTGAGTTTTCAAAACAAATAGATGAATGCTATAAATAATGCGAATGCTTGTCTAGTGGTTTTGTTGATCGCAGATAATTTACATATTTTTTGATGTTCGGACCAAATTCGGAACTGGCGAATATATTTTATTCAAGGACTGGAATTTTATACCATACAATTTATCTATTTTTTTTAAATTTATATATATATATATATATATATATATATATATTATATAGGTTTTATTATATATATATATAATTTTTTTTATATATAT
>CM008238.1:1722718-1734147 GCA_002278615.1 Pogonus chalceus | reverse complement strand
TAGCTTTTTTGCTATTTATGAAATTTTTCGTAGAATTTCTTATGAAACAATAATTTAAGAAGCTTCATCAAACTTATTATTATTTTAAGCGTTATTGAGCTTGAACGAATTCAATTGATTGAGATTTAATTAATTCGGGAATTTTTATAATATTATTAATTAATTATGAATTATTATCCAAAAACCTTTTCTTCTTACTCTTCTCTTTCTCAAACAAATCTTAAGCATGTTATTGATATAAAAATAAAATTATTTTAAGTTTATTCTACATACATAAGCTATAGCTTAGGGCCCCAACTTTTTTGGGGGCCTTCAAAAAAAAAAAATTATCCGAGTTTAACTCTCTAGGTATCTAAAAATTATATTTGGCACTGACATAGAATATCTGGACTTATATAGCGCCCCATATCTCAAATCGCTTAGAGCCTTATCAAATCAAAATCCGGCCCTACTTTTTTAACTTAGTTATTTATTCGTAAGAGCCTTAAACGGAAAAATTTTACTAATCTTTAAATAGTTTATTCTCTTTTCTTTTCCACTTCAAAGCAAATATTAAGCATGAAAACACTCAACTTTAAGATTGGTTCAAAAATTTTCGTGAATCATATCTCAACAAATTCATGTTCATATCAAACATGATAAGAAATCATACGTTTTATTACACGAAACATATATTCAAGTTGAAGAAGCATATTTATATAAAGACAGGTACCACAAAAGAAATATGAAATATTACCGTATCCCGTCCATTAATTCAAATTTTGACGTAAGTCAGTCCCAAAAGACGGCTGAAAAGTTTTCGGTAAGATATATGATGTACGAATGAAATACATACATCATTTTATTACCAACAAGTAATATAATATAATATTTTTACGATTCAGTTTGTTTTATGACAATATTTGCATAATAATATTCGTAAAAGCATAAAATTTAATAAATGTTAAATAAATTTGGATAAAACGATTCGATAAATAAACAACCCTTTTATTTTTGTGTCGAAAAAATATTGTTTTATCCTATGTCTAGACGTGTTATATCCATTATTTGAACATGAGGCATAATTTTGGGATAAATCTATAATCATTAGTTGTCATCAATAATTAATGCACTTTGTGTATTTTCATATTCCACAAGGAAATTTATTGTTTTGATAAAATTATATATTTTGAACAATCAGCGTTTTATTTGATTAGATAATTTATTGTAATTATTTATCAGATTTTATCTGACTTTCTAATTTCTTTGAATTGTATTTTTATAATTTATAAAATTAATGATAACAAAAGATTTTTGATTTGAATTGATTTTTCGCTTTAGAGTAGAGAAATCAAAATGACAATGTTTCAAACTTCTCAAACTCAAATAATTCGCAACGATATCGCTAAAGTGGTGACACTCGCCCCCTCAAACAACGAAGACAACAATCGCAAGGAATATGACAAGTAGCAAGTAAAGAAATTTAAAAAGTTCAACACGGAATTAGATTTTCACTTGGTAATCTGCATATTTGCAACCAGTAGCAACAAGGGAGGACAAAATCGCATATAATTTCCTTCCTGAGCTTGGGTATCGTAAATACGAGCTAACACTCTCTGCACTTGGGGTAAGCCGACAGTTTCAAATTCGTTGTAATTCGTTGAGAAAAGAATCGCCCGGACAATTTACATTGCTGAAAAATTTACAGGAATTTATTTACTTTGTGTTTAAGCCGTGTAATTATTTTTTTACTCAAATATATTTTATGAAAATCATATATTTCGTTTTGTTAAAGTTCTTAGAAGGAAACAAAGCCCATTTTAAAATATAAAGCAGTATTTCAAGACAAAGAATCACTTTTTAGACACCCAGTCAATTTAACTTAAAACTTATATTCCCTTACCTTAAATATTACCGCTAGATGTTATTTATTTTGAAAGGGGAGTTATGCTCAACTACACTTCTATATACACCGCTTTTCTTTTATTTACAATATTTAAAATAAATTTAATTTTATTCCTTCTTTCAAATGAAAACATTTACAATAATGAAATTCTAAGAATTATTTAATGATTTACTATGAAATGTATAACAATGGTGTATTTTTTAATTATTATAAAATATGAATTGAAGATATGAATGATGGTATAATAAAAGAATGCAGTAGAAGTTGCGAAGAACAGTATAAAAACTAAACGACCCATTAACCACACGGCAAACAGGCAGCGTGCATGAAATGGCGAATACCTAATCATAAACTGGAGAGGACATTGTCTCCAGTGACGGCTTTAGGAGGGGCGCAACGCACATCAATATTCCTCGCAATGCGAATGACGTACGTAATGCCTTCTTTACAAATGTCATAAAAATTTCACTTTTTTTGCCGACCGAACTTTTAGCATAACAGAAATAATTCAATATATTTTTTGCGTACCATAAAATATAAATTAAATTTTCAAAAATATATATGGTAGAGATATACTAATACAGAAAAAACAAAAAAATAGTAAATATAGATACAAAATAAAACTCGTACAGTATAACCGTTTTTGAAACTTTTATTAGACTTAGTAAATTAAAAATGAATCAGTAAACCAGAATGTTGAAAATCGCTGCAAACAAATGGACTATTTTTAAGGTATTATTTTTCGGACATAAATCGATTAAGAACATTATGAACGTAGTATTGAAAATCACTTTAAAATAGCTGGACTTATAGACCACTGATTTTAGCCAAAAATGGCATATTTTTGCGCTGTAGTTTCTTGAGGAAGAATTCAATTCAGAAATTTTTGAAACGTGTATTTCTAATGTTTCTGCTTAATAGCGCAAATATTTCGCAAGATTTTCGCAAAAAAAAACAGAATGCTGAACACCGCAAAAAATAGCTGGACTATTTGACATATTTTTGAGATAATTTATTTTGGGCATAAATTGATGAAGAGCATTACCCAACTTTCAACTAAATAACGCAATTAATTTGCAAGATTAATGCAAAAANTATATATATATATATATATATATATATATATATATATATATATATATATATATATATATATATATATATATATATATATATATATATATATATATATATATATATATATATATATATATATATATATATAATAGAAGAAGTAAAATATTTTAGACATGTAAATAAAACAAAAAAACATCAGAAAATATAGGAACAAAGGCGGAAAAAAATAAAAATCTGAATAAAAATACCATTGAAAGTTCTAGAACACAGATGATTTGAAAAGTGTTTATTTATTCAGTTGTAGCATATATTATTACCAATCGAAACACACATATAAGACTTGAGCAAAAGGAAAAGGATGTAATTTAGGGTGTTCCGATTCGGACATTGGACAAGGATTTCGTAACGGGATAAAGATAGAAACAGAGAATATATTACGTATAGGTAACATTGGGGTAACGTTCGAGAAACTTCTGAATTATTCAGTCAGCGGGTGTTGTATACTGCGGAGTATATCTTGTATCTCCATTACATGTGTTGTTCTTGTTCGCAATCTACTGACTACTGAAGAGGGAGATATGGACAATAAGCAACTTGGTTGCGTTTCCTTCATTTATTTGATTTACTAGTTGAAGTGTTGTTATGTTAGCACTAAGTAGGCGAAAACAATTGAAATATCGGTCAAATTTAAATGAAATATATAATATCATTTATAAAACCTCCTAAAAATCCCGCGTCAGGAAACGCTGGATTACCGTGCAATTTAATATATTTTAACAGACTTGGGGTAAATTCGTGCAAGTGCGAAATGTTTTGTACGACTATTATTACTCAGGTTGGAATGCGTTGACAGTTGAAGGATAAGGTTGTTGGCTCTTTTTTTTTTTGCTTTTGCTTTATGCTATAAAATGCGCTTGCGTTCTAACGTAATACTTTCGCAATATGAATGCAAAATTCGCGCAACTATGTGGTTTGCATATGAGTGCAGTTGACTATTGCATGAGATGTAATATTGTATCATATTGTGGTCGCCTGTGATATCCTTCTTTTATTACAATTGCAATTTTATCTTTAATGTTATCATATATGTACATTTCATTATTTTTTTATGCATAGAATCGACTTTTATTTATTTTTAAGGTTTCAAAAAATTAATTTTATTTAATTATCCTGTCTATAATTACCCTCTAAAAGGGTTTATTAATATTCGAAGTCATTACAAAGAGACAAGAATTGTGGAGGTCGTAACTTTAAACGCGTTTTTCTCGAAACTACTTTTTTCAAAATAGGTGCTACTTTTTCTCGGGAACGATTCAATGAAATCACTAAAACTATTTTGAATTTTCTAAAAATTCTACGCTTCACGAAAGCCAAACTAATACAGTTTACGGAAATCTAAAGATTTTGTTCTACCTTTTTTAAAGACTGGTGGCGATTGATACCCATAGAAGTGCCTTTTTTGGAGGTGTTTGACGCCGCTGGCTTCCAGGCCTTCAAATATTAATATTTTTACTTTCAATTTTTTTGTAATAATAACTAAAATACGTGCTACTATATAGTAAAAAAATCCCAAATGATTCGATTGTTATTTAACATTTAAAAAAAAATAATGAATATCGCTGTTTTTTAGAGCTGTCAGAGTGGGGTCCCCGCTTAGGTCTTTATGGAAAATTTGGAAATAATACTACGACCATCGGCTACTACGTCCACTTTCTTCGTCGTTATAAGCAGTTTCTATTGTATTATACCAACAACAAAAAATATATGAGATATTTTAGGAATAAAATAAGGTAATATATGCTTAAAATATCATTATAAATTATAAAATGTATAAGGTAAATACCTAAATAACTTCAATAAATGCAAATAAATTAAATGTATGTCAAGAAACAAATTCGATAAAATTTAAGAATTAGAAAATGTGTCTGAAAACTATTTAATTCCCACTATAATATATAATTAATTTATATTTTCTTAAGACATTAATCCGATGAAGAAGCACGCTAATCCTCGATTACTAAAATTAATTATAAATCATGTTAAATAATAAATGAAGGTAGCTGAAAGGTACAAAATGTAAAGTGGATTAGAAAAGACGTTTATAAAATATTTAACAGAATTTATCTCCAACAAAGTGCTAACACACAAAAAGTTTTATTTTTATCTGACAACATTTATTTTTTAAGTATTTTCTGGTAATTTATCACATAAAACATAAACTAGGCGTAGCACCAATAAACTTTGTGAATGTAAAATATTTCCTGGATGTTTAACCTCTGACTGAAATACTAAACTGAAAATACTTGAAAAGTTAGTGGTGCACGAAGTACGAGCAATTAGTGTCACCGTATTTTTCGTCTCTGTGGTAATGAGTTGGTAACACATGTGACTGTTTTACGAAACTCAATTTGATTAATTTGCAAAATTCTGGTTTCCAATTTAAATGTTACGTCGCATTTTGTTGACTGAACTTGATTACTAATGAGGACCTATCCTATCCAGGGACTCATTTACACCATATAAACATTAATATATTTTTAATTTTATATTAGTAATTAGAATTTAAGAATAAAATAGAGTTCTTAAATTACAATAAATAGTAATTTAATATCTCGCTACAAAAATAAAAATTATTTAGATAAATTATTGGCGCAGATGTATTCAACTTACAAGATAAGATAAAAACATTTAAATTAAAGAGAGAACGGATGTAGATATGAATGTAATTGAAACAAATAATCAAATTTTTAAACTGAATTCTTTCAAATAGCAGAAAAAGAGAAATAACTAGAAAGAAATAAAAGGAAGATAGAAATAATTATTTTTTCTTGATATATTTCACCCTTCCTCCCTTTAAAAGGGAAATATCTCTTTCATAAAATGTTACCAAAATTATAAAACAAAATTTAAAGTATTTTTAATGTTAAAGACTAAAAATCTGATACCCTTATGCGTTTTTCTCAAAACTATGTTTTTCAAATTGGTGTTAGCGATAACTCAAAAACTTTTTGACCGATCCCAGTGAAACTTTTTACACATCTAAAAAAACTACTATAATTTGCCCTAATTGAAACAAACACTTAAAAAATTTATATTTTTAAAGCAAAAATTACTCAAAATTATATCAAAATTGAAAGTAAAAGCTTTTTTTCTTATTGTTTGGGTAGTTAATGGATAAATTATTATTGTTAGTAATAATAAAATAAATATTTTGTTTGTTATATGTTAAAAGCTACAAGGACTAAAGTTCTCTACCCTTCCTTTCCGGAAAACTCCGTTAGAGCTCTGACATCTCTAATAGTTTTTAAAAATAAAAAATGTATTGTAAAAGTTAAAAGATCAAATAAATAATATTAAAAAATTGAGTTTAACCATTCGTCCAGAAAACTAAACTTCAGAGTTCTAAAGATATTGTAAGTTCATTCCAAGAAAAAGCAAATATAGGTAATATATCAAAATATTAAATTGGACTCTTCCAAATATCAGAAAAAAAGAAATAAAAGGAGGAAAGAAATAATAATTTTTTCTTGATAAATATACCCCTGCTCCCCTAAATACGACACTGTAAGTCCATCACATCACCAAACAAAATTGTCCAACTCTGTAACTGTAGTACGCAATTCCCAAATCCACAAACAGCCACCCACTGAAACAATTCCCATTTTAAATATTTAATTTCTCCAGGGGTGTGCTTCGACAAAGAGACCAACTACAAAACAAGGGGCGTCCAACTATACTGGAAATGGTACAAGCTTAAGCCCATTGCAACGGAATTAAGCGCGTGCGTCTAAATAATTAATCTCATTTAATTCTGTTTCATGAATAGTAGGGCTCACGGTGGTCACTGTAAAATATGGATATAGAATACAGAAATTTTAATACCGGATTAATTTAGTGCAAATCTTACGGAAGACTTGATAAAAACTGACTTTTCAAATCATTTCCTGCTGGATTATTATTTTAATACAATGCAACAAAATTTATTACAGTTAGTTATTTCTGTTAGCCACATTATGTTTGCAGGTACATAAATGAACTATATACTTGATGCATTGTTGTTATTCTGCAAGTTTCAAGTGGAAAGGGCATTTGAAACAACTTTGTGTATTTATGCACTGTTGCAATTTAATAAACAGCTAAATGGCTAACAGCGTTACTGTTTTATTGTTTGTTTTTGTGGATTAACAAATGAGACTTGCACAAGTTGTAAATATTATTCCCTTTTTATTTGCTCTATACATTACAACTGTTTTAATTTGTTTATATACAATGTTTATTGTAAAATAATGTAAATATTTTTATGTTTTCTTTTTGTTGCTATTAAATCAATACGTGAAAAAGCGTTTTTGCAAATAATATCTCATTAAAAAGTGTCAGGCAGGAACTAAGCCATTTTTATTCGTTATGCACACAACAGTATACGTGACAAAAGTAAACCAAACCACCCAAAATTTAGATCTATATCTTTTAAAGCCTTGTACACTTAGAAGGATAAACTGTTTGTAACCGCAGATGATGACTACTTTGTTGACAATATGTACATATGTATATTTTATAATCGTATTTATCTGAGAAAACTATTTAATTTAAGTCTTTTAGAAATTAAACTATTTAAATATTTTGTAAATTTTACGGTTTTTATAGGTTTTTGAATTGTATAATATTTACTATTTTTTGCAACCGTTCGCTATTCCTTTTTTTAACAATTTATATATTTAGTAAATTTTGCACATAAGTTTCTGAATTAAATATACTATTTGTGACGGTCGTTCGTAACAGTTTTTAAAATCTATTTTCAGTTAATTACTTTGAGTAAACAATTTAATTTTAGTTAAAAAAAAAATTAAACAATTTAAAAATTGCTAAATTTTGCTGTTTTTAAAAGTTTTTGAATTATATTTACTATGAGTTCCATATTATATTTATTTTAAATCAATTTTAAATTTATAACTTTGGAAAACTATTTAATTTGTCTTCTAGAAATTAAACAATTTATATATTTGATTAATTTTACACTTTAAATAAGTTTCTTGAATTGAATTTACTATATGTGGCGGCCTTTTGTTGTGCTATTATTTTTGGCAAATATGAGTAATTGACTTTGCAAAAACTATTTTACATATAAATATTATATAAATTGAATAATCTAAATATTTAGTAAATATTACATTTTTAATAAGTTTTTTAGATGAATTTGTTATATGTGGCGTTTTATCGTTACGTTATAGTTCTTTTGTTCATTTAATTAAATTCTGTTGCAAGGATATCCAAACTATGATACAGTGGACATAATATTTTTTACTAAAAAACACAATGAATTAAAGATAAATTATAACATTTCTGAAAACTTATTTATTTACTTATTTTAGTCTTAATTTGTCCTTAAATTAAGAAAATATAAGATAAATAGCGCAGATAAACGAATACACAAAAGACAACTTAAAAGAGGATTTAAAAAAAAAAATTCAATTGCTTTCAATATATAGGTATATATAGAACTTTTTTATAAACATATGCGTTTTATCCTTATTATAAGTTTGAAGCTTTCTTCTCAACAGTAAGAAAAGAAAACTCCACTTGAAAAACTACTTCTACGTGTGCAAAAATCTGAAAATTCGTCGCACCATGCGTACAATCGTAGTTATAGGTTCCGTATCGCCCGCATCAATCACGGAACCGAAGCAAACTCTCGCTGAGTTGAACCTGGTGATTGAAAAAATACAAATTGCAGACGCAGCAAATCAATGTGTGTTAGATGGTACATGGCGCAGGGGTTAGTTGATTCAGGGGTTCAAAATAATAGATATGTCAACCGTGAATCAACGCAATACGAATTCATGGCATGGTCACCCGTCATGTCATAAAAATTATTAAAATCATACATTTTTTGTGTAACATAATATTTGTTGTTTGTTGTAAGGTTTATATGTTTCAAAATAAACGAATATAGTCGTGCGTGAAATGAGTTTCCACTTGGAACTGGAAAACAAGAATATATTTTGTAGTCGAGTAACGAACCCGGTTCGTTTACCCTGACAATTGTACCAACTCCGGGAGGAGAGGAATAAAAATAAAGTCAACAGGAATTCGTGACGAATATTTCGATATTTTATATTTAAACGAAGTAGACATATAAAAATGAAATAACAATTAACAATAATCCATGCACAAATGAATAATTGAAAGCATTGTGGGCATGAAATAAATTCAATATTTAATATATCTTTTATAACACACAATGGTGATTATAAAATAAATTTAATGGAATGAAAAACGAATATTACGAATAATAAACAGAATAAACGGATATTTAACAAGATGTGTTGAAGCGCATATGCAATCACAAATGATTTAAAATAGTAGGCGCGTATGATCTGTGAATCGGCCAGCAATTTCAGTTGCTGTCATAACTGTCGATCAGGAAACCATTGAATTGGACTAAAAACAATCTCACTAACGCACTTGGGACGTACAGGCAGCGGTTTTATAACCCGGATGTGTTTTTTCAACTTATACTCTCTTAAATTTATTTTTTTCGATAATATTTACAATTGATGAATTGATTTGATTATAGTATATTGCAGAGTTCTTTAGTTATCTGTACTTATCAGCTAAGACATTAAATTATATTCACATGTTGCTAAGCACCTTTTTAATTTTAATCATAGTTGTAGATTAGAAAAGCTCTCTATACTCCACCATACTTCCAATAGTACAGCATCCAATTTCTTGGAAGCCTATGAGATTAAGAAATACTAGTCTAACGAATAAAATAGATACCTGGAACTCCCCATTCATAAATTGCCTTCTTTGAACCATTTTCTATAATTTAGTATTTATATAAACCAATATTTCTGTATATTATTCAGTAGCTTCTGAAGATGGCCTAAAAGCCGAAATTGTACAATTAAGTGCTTAATTTTTTTTTTGTCAAACTATACTGAGTAATTTATTTTGTTGTATAAGACTTTAGAATTATTTCAAATTTTTTAAAAAACATGTAGTTTTAAGTATTTGCCATAATGTTATTATTATTATTATTTTTCATTTAGTAATAGTATAATTTATAAATTTTTTTATAAACTTAGTTGAAATAAAAAAAAATTATATTAAGCGAAGTTTTCTAACGATTAATAACATTAAATATACACCAATCCCTCGATTTACGCGTACAGATTTCAAGTTGATGTGTATTATGGGAGTGATAATCGCGTAAACAGAGTCTGTAAGTACAATAGAAAAGATTCATGGAAATTGAAAGAAATAATCTTCTTTAGCCAGTCAATTAAATTGAAACATTGTTTCACAAAAACCTCGTTATTTTAGTAATTCGTTATAAAAGGGCTATGACTTTTTTCTATTCAGTTTATTTGGAAACCGCATTTTAAGAGTATCGTGTGATAGTTTATAAAAATACAACGAAAATAAAGTTATAATTTATAAAATGAGTCCTTTTTGAAAAAATATATTTTTACAGTTTTTCGAAATTTCATTTTTCTGAATATCTTGAAATGTAAAAGCAATTAAGATAAAATCTATTAATTCATTGATTGAAAACAGGTTTTTATCGAATAGAGATACAACTTTATGTTTTGATTATAATTATAATCTTAATATTAATTATTTTTTGATAATAAAACCAATTCAATTAATTTTTTAATTTTTTTTTCTGAAAAAATAAAAATCTGTACGTAAGTATAATTTGTAAATAGACATTGAATGTTGTCTAATGTCTATAACATCCCGTCAAACTACAGAAGCACTCAAGTGGTGCGGAAGACCGATCAGAGAAATAGAACGACAGACACAGCGAATAGCGAAGGGTGGGAGACTTTCAAAGAATCAAATCAAAATTCTATGACAGGTACATTAATGCAATATGTCATCATCTAATAATAAAACCGTAATTTTTCATATTTTCTAATTATAACCCTCAATGCAATTAAATATATTTATTAAAACAATGGTAACGTTGAATACAATGTAATATAATTCAGTTTAATAAATCATAACATGTCGAGTTTACAAAATGATATTTACATATTTCTCACATTTAATTTAAAATATATATCATAAATTGTATTTCAACTGGTGGGGTATTAGCATCAGTATCCGATGTATCCGATTTTGTACCACCAAACTCGACCGGATATTAATAATATTTTTTTTCTATTTCAACGAGAGGAAATGAAAGACTGCAGTTTTGGGAATCCCCATATCACATACTCACGCACATACGTACGTAACAACGCGTTGTTGTATATATATCGACGCCGCGACGCTTTGAAACCGGATATATAGGAACAAACAACGGTACATAGCAACAGCTGTTACCGGACGCACAATTTTATTTTATACTCGTTTTCAACATTTATCGGGAATTTTGAAAATACTTAAACGTTTCACAGATTTCATTTCAAATATATTTAGTATTTATAAAACATAAATTTATATTCATCAAACTGAA
>CM008238.1:1650228-1662826 GCA_002278615.1 Pogonus chalceus | reverse complement strand
ATAAGTTATAATGCAGAAAAATCGTTTTACAAATTAGACGATTATTATTCCTAGTAAAAGACTAACTAAAAACCGGTTTTATTCATATTAAAAGCCCTGTCAAACATTTTAAACAAAATCAATTAATAATTTTTCTAAAACTTCAACTTAATAAATTAATTAATCCAATTTATAGGTACCACAAACACACGTAAGATAATAATAATAAAAAAACATAAAATAAATCATTCCTAATAAGTATCTACTATTAATATTTAAGCTGATTAGTATCACAGAAATATATTATATATAATGATGTATGAAACTGACATTTTGTATAAATTGTCTTGCAGTTGCATTACTTTGAATAATATCACATATGCCTACATACATGTTTGTGTAATTAATCTAATGTGCGAAGGTTGAATTCAGATATATTTGCGTTCTTGAATAAATTATTACAACAAATTTGTTTCATTAGACTTACAACAATTAGACTAATCATGACATTAAAGTGTAGTATCANTACATCTGGCAAATTATGCACACGTTTTTGAATTTCTCAATTGCGATTATTTAATTTTGTACTTTTTTAATTTTTTCTATCGGCCTATAAGAAATTAAATCAGTCTGCAGTAGAAGACACGACTTTATTGAACGGTACATTTCTTGTTTGTTTCTAACTTTACTCAATTTAGTTAAATATCTGAAGAATTTACTATTAAAAATATATATTTTTCTAGAAATATCACAATAGATAACCTTTTCAAAAGAGATAGCTTTGATGTTTCTTGTTAGTTGTACAAAATATTTACAAAAAAGAAGTAAATAAAGAAAGAATTATATTTTAATGATCTGTCAGCGTAACTTAATACTTTATTCAATAATATTCCAACCCTTTCATTTTAATAATAAAAACTAAGAAGTAATGTGGTTAAAAACTTGACTAAAATTATTTATATGTATGTACATCAAGAGTGCTAAAACAAATGAAAACTAAACAAAAAATTGTATTAAAAAGACAAATGAAGGTGTTGGCATTTGTTTTAACATTAATTAAAATTAAATAATTGTTTTATGCGCTTTTATATTTATAAATTTATAAAAATCTATGGTCGAAATTTTTTTTAGAAGGTATGAGTTTTTATTTTTAATTTTAACAATTAAAACGAAGAAATAAGGTAGTTAAAAATATTATTTATATGTTCATACATATATCAAGAGTGCTAAAACAAATGAAAACAAAACAAAACATTTTATAAAAATAACAAATGAAGGTGTTGGCGTTTGTTTTAACATTAATTGAAATTAAATAATTATTTTATGCGCTTTATATTTTTAAATTTATAAAAATCTACATATGTTAGAATTTTTGTTTTTAAACGATAATTTAAATAGAACTTAAAATACATTATCGAAATATAATAAATTTAAAAGTAAACATTCTTGAAGGATAATAAATGAAGTAGTGATAACTACTAAATTATAAACAGCTTTTATATTTTTAGTTTCGACTTTAAATTTAAACAAATATTTATAAATATTTACGAAAGAAATATAAAAAATTACATCACGATTAAATAATACCAATAATTAAAATTTTCTGCTCTATTATTTAAACTAATATAACTTTAATAAAAAGTATAATTTGTTTCATTTGAATAAATAAAAAAGTTAAATATATCATATTAACGTCAGAATTAACGTGTCTATAATTAATAAACAGGTAAAAACTTGAAAGTAAAAACAAAAAAAAAAGATCAAACCACATTTAAAGTAAATGCGTATCTACCTGTTAAAATTAAGAGATAATAAGTAAATTTAGTAAAATATTAAACGAAAACATCAGCTGCGATATTAAAATTCGTTGGAAACTTATCTTAAAGGGAGTTTAATTTCCTTCTGTTTGTGTTTTATATAGAAAAGATGGCAGTCGAGATGAATTAAGTCTAAAACAATGGTATATTGCGCGGTTTGTTTTCCTCTAGGCGTTCGATATTATGACATGTTTCACTTGTTTGTTATATAATATTAGACATGTTCTGCTATGCTTTAGTATTTATTCAACTGTCAGTTTTGTTTATTGAATGCAACTGAATTTGTTATTAAAACAGTTGAGGAATTATAAATAATGTTCAAATAATCTATTCATAAATTGTCATTTGGAAATATTAGATAGAATAAATACTTAATTAATTTATTTTAATAATATATTGTTGTCAAAATGATTTATTCATTGTTTTGAATATGTAACACGTATTAAGTTTTTTTTATTTAAGATACCTCAATTTCATATACATATAGACTTGAAGCATTTAAATGTTTTTACCTGCTAAAATCTTAACCTTACTTTTAAAAGCAGTATTTTATGTATTATTGTTTTTAAAGTAAAAACTGATAAATATATCTATGGAGGCTTTAATTATTATTTAATAATTATATCCATTAAATTTTGAATACTAATTATCTAATAATGGCTCCATGCAGCAGACAAAACAATATAATACATTGCTCAAAATATGTTATTTAACTTAAAAACATTTGAATATAATCCTAAAATTAAAATGAAGCACAATAATAGCTATACATTAAGTATTTACTGTTAAATAAAGAGATTCAAACTTTAGTGCCATAAAAATGTTGTTCCGACGCGCTGAAACAAGTCCTAACATATTAATTGCTTACAAACAAGTTGAAACCATTGAAATATTTGTATAAACTCTAAATTAGTACGGTATATTGCGTTTATAACTGAGATTATATCTCCTAATTGTTTTGAGCAATATATTTTTGTTGTAAAAATATTAAATTTTAAATATAAACTGATGGTCTTACGTGGTCCTCATTTGTACCCAGGGATACTTGTAGAATTTGCCGTATTTACAAAGTAAATAAAAATGTAGAAAGGGAGTGAAATAAAACCTTAAATATTATAGCGTCTATTTTTATCTTCCGAAAACACATTACCAAGATTAAATTAAATAATATATTAATAATTAATGTTATCGGAAACTATTATTTGGTTTTATAATTTATTTATTTTTTTTTAACGTAAAACATCCAAGGTTTATTATAAGGTGAAAAAACTACTAAATTTTAATAGAAGATAATATCAGAATTATTAAATTATATCTAGCATATGTTAAATTATATAAATCAATTATAATAAACCGTGGTTGTTTACATATAACTTTTCATTCGATGTCTACGTGCCATTTTGATCAAACTAAAGATTTCCATGGACACAATTAACGACAAAAAATATCCTCAAATATTGAAATACAAAACGGAAATCTTTTATTATTATAAACATAATAAACCATAAATAAATATAAAATAATTTACGGTTAAATTTCATTATTTCAAATTAACAATTTCGATAAAATGTGTGGAAAAAAATAAATAAATAATATATATTACTGTTAAATACGATTTAAAACATGTAAATACCTGTCTGATTTTGATAAATGAGTCAGTAAATAATAATTTAACACGTGTCATAAAAAAAATATACATAACGTGATTCATTTAAATTTTTTTGTAAATAGAATATATTTATATAATTAAAATAGTTCTAATAATCTTTGTTTTAAATAACAATATCTGATGTTGGTTTTAAATAACAAATATTTAACTATTATTATATCGTGTCATGTTAATAATAAAACAATATATCAAATAATACAGTAAATTATTTATTGTTGAAAATAGTTTAATGCAAAATATTATCACAATATAAAAGTTAGGTTAAGTTATTATTATATTAATAAATTGTCACGTATAATATCGACGTGTATTATTTTTAATTAAATGTATTGGAAAACCGTCACTTTCTTTCAGATATTTTTCTCGATAAGATTTCAAACGCAAAAAAAAAACATTTCTTATACCGCAAATTTATATTTTAAAATATTTTCAACGTCTATTTTACAAAATATCTTCCTGTGAACACAAATATAAAACATCAAAGAATTTTTTTACCCCAGAAAATTAAATTGTAATCATATTCGTTTAATTTTTTTTATTCAACTTAAAATAATCTTGTATTTATTTACATTTTGTTATTATATTTATACGATAATTTGTATAAGCGTATTTATTTGTTACATCACAGTTTTTAAATCTAATACATTTAATTTTTTTTCCATACATGCAAAAATAATTCCATTTATTACATATAGAAATAGATTTGTATTTGAAATATATTTAGTAAATTCGATAAAATAGAAAAACAAAATAATGTAAATAAATGAAAATATAGTCATATATATTTTTTGGAACTAGTCTACCTGAAAATAACTATTTTTGATTTAATTTTGATTTTGATCTGGTCATTTTAATTTCTTTATTTTCAATGATTTCATGTATATGTTTATTATTTTCGTTGTTTTCAATAAGACCAGGTATATTATCAACGTGATGTTCAAATTTTTTTGTTAATCCACTAATAATATTTACCATTAAATCAGCAGAACCAGGATTTAAAGAATATTTCTTTTTTTGTGAGCGATTTTTAAGTACAAATAAATCATGTCGCTCAGTTTTCTTCCAAAGATAATAAAAATGTACCAATTCACTAACATTACGTGTTTTAACAAAATTTTGTTGAATTTTCCAAAAATTTTTCCCGTATCGACATAATCCATTTTCAAAATTAATACATTCTACGTTTGAAAATGGAATTAAATTCTCTGATAAAAAATTTGGCGCGGTTTGTTTCTTATATACAGTCTTATCAATATTGTACCCGTTTTTTAATAATAAATATAATGATTGAGCGTCGTCTTTAATTTTTTCTGTTTGAGATAAACTCAAATTTGATTTCTTCGAAGAAGTTGCGCGTAAATATTGTTCAATTTGATCGTCAGTCATTGATTTTGGATCCCAAACTAATGTATCTTCTTTTTCGTAAATTGCTTCATCGTTTGAAATTTCTGGAAGAATGGCCTGATAATCTTTTCCGACCATTATACTATTTCTCCATTTTTTTGGATTTTGAATAATAAATTCATAATCATCGTCGGAAGATTCCTCATCTGAGGCCGTATCAAAAACTAATTTTAATAATTCTTTAAATTCAGAATGATCATTTTCCATTTCTGAATTTTCTTCATTTGTATTTTCATCGGAATCTTTTTCGTTTTTATTTATTTTATTTTCATCTTCGTAGCTATTATTATTTTCGTAACTGTATAGCGCAAGTAATTCTTCTAAAGGCATGTCACCTTCACGTTGTAGATTTGTAACTTCTTCTTGAATGTCAACTTCAGAGGCAAGATTTTCTTCTTCGTCGATGGTATTTTCATCGTCCGTATCTTCACTTAAGACTTCATCAAGTGGATCATATAATTCGTCTTTTGGTTTTTTCTTTGGTAGATCCGGACAATCGTTTACCATTTTGAAGATTTACCGAAATTACCTAGAACCTAAAAGGACCAATGTATTCTAGTATGGTATCGCAAATATAGTTTTATTTATATTTTGATAAAAACTTATTTTTACCTTGTAAATATATGCACTGATAATAAAATTGAAATACATATATCTACTGGACTTTAGATAATAATTATAATTATTTTCTAACAAAAATAAATTCACAAAAATGTTGCAACAACTCGTATAGATGTTACCTCGTTAAAACCTCAAACGAAACTACACTCGATTTTTCTTTTTCTTCTATATAATATGTCATCACATTGCTACCAACTGTAATATTAAGTAAACTTAAAAGTGCTAAATATCACTGTTATCTAATACTATGTTGTGAAATAACAAAGTATGAATCATTTATTTTTAGTTATATATGTATATTTTCCTTATACTGATGATTAAACTTTATAACAATTGAAATTTAAAACTTAAAATTAAAAAAAAAATATATATTAGAATTAATTATTGTATGGAAGGGTTGTTAAATATATGTATATTTCACAACAGAACGTTAAAGTTTGAATGTTTCGTAGAATTTAATAATAAACAGGTATGCAACGAAATAAACAATAACAATAATAATGAATTTGGACAAAGCAGAATCCTGGAAATTGCGCGACAACACTATTGCGCTTTATCGAGGCGCAGAACATCCGGCGCGAAACTTGCATGTGTGTTCCCGTAAAGCCCCGCTTCGAAACGCCGGGAAACTGCATCGTGATAATACGAATTGCAGCTTATGTTACGATTTTCGTCGAAGAAAACAGCGTGGGACTAATAAAATTGATCCAGAAGGTTTGAGCGCGAACCCGGAATAAACAAACAGACATACCTTTATCGTTGATAATATTTGTAATATTTTCATTTGTAAATAAACAATATAATGAGACATACTTTGTATAAAATTTCAATGTATGATATACATATGTATTTTATTTTAAATATCAGCATATATACAAGGTTTTTTGTGAAACATTTATTAAATGAATAACACTTGGTATAGTTTCATGAAATTTCAGAATTTACGCCAATTCAGATAAATATTTCAGTTTTATTATTATTATTTTAATTTTAAAACCTTAAATGAAATAGTATATCAGTTTCAGAAGTATTTTATTGATATAATTAAATAAATGAATTAAAATAAGACATTTTGAACTTTTATATTTCACCAAAATAACGATTCAAAATTCACATCCATTGTTACAAAAGAATAGCTTCTCTATAAATGTCGAAAAGTGCTTAAAACTCCTGGATAGTCCCCAAATTTAATTTGTAGGATGTCTTTCTCAGAAAAATTGCAAATGAGACAGAGTTTAAACAAAGAAACTCTGAAAAATAGACTTACAGGTAGAATAAATGAAAATTGAGTTATATTTTTATAAATAAAACTTGTGGAAAAGAAGATTTGAAGTCATACGATAAGAAAATGGTGTATCTACAAATTATTTATTTAAAAAATTTATTTATTTATGTTGAGAATTATCAATTTGTCTGACTCTGAGTTTTAGATCGACTTTTGTTATTTTTGAATTAATATTGCATTTTTATTTTGTCCTTACGATTTAAAAATATTTTTTGATTTTATTAGTTAACAATTTAAGCAGTTAAAATAATAAAAATATTTCATTATTTAGAAGTAATTAAACTACAACTTTTGAGAACAGTGTGAACCACTATAAATTACAAATAAATTAAAAACTAAATATTTGCTACACAAAATATATTTTGTTATTATTAAAATTAAATAAAAACATTAATTTTCGCAATTTTAAATATATAAAACTGTACATATGTATATAATTTGGCATTAGTTCTACAAAAATTATATTTTCAAATTATCTTTAATAAAAAATAAATTTGAAATGTACAAAATTAAAAACTATTTATAAAAGAATTATTTGAAATTTGTTAATAATAATAAATTATTAAAATCTTTTAGAAATGGTTTATTTTGTAATATATGTTCCCTAAGTTTTTCTACTTCACCGTTATAATAGCGATAGCTTTGTAAATATTTTTGTTTAAATAATTATTATATTATTGATAATTGATAAAAGATTATTTTCAATTTATGAAATAATAAATTTATAAATTGTTATACTGGCGTAAATTCTAAAATAATATAGTAAAATTGTATTGAAACTATTAATTAAGGAAATTATTATTTTAAACACAAGTAATAACAAGTAAAATCATGAATATACATGTATGCCCGTTTGAATACAAGATTTAATAAAAAAAATGATAATAATAGATGACTGTATAAGGTTAATTAGTTTAATTGTGCTACAGACGTATCCAAACACGTGAGTTGAATAAATTTAGCACGTTATTTTTAACGTAATCACGTTTCAACCCTTCAGTTCCGGATTCCTGTAATTTCCGGGATTTTAACTAAAGTACTAGTGTGTTTCCTTTTTGACTATCTACGAATGATTGGTTCTATTTTCTTCTCTGCCTTTTTTTTCTTTTCAAATCGAATCGAACACGTAATAGTAACATTTATCCGAATGTTATCACCGTTGTAGCAGTTAAAGAAATGACGTAGTGATAAAATTGTTTAGTTGATGTAGAGGAAAAGGAAACTGATATATGTATTCACTCCTACGTACACTTTCACATCTTATTTTCTCATATATTTCTTATGAAATTGTTTTTTTTGTCTTGATGACTTCTCAAAACAATTATATTATTTCACTAAAGTTCATTATTTTTTACTTTAATTGCTTTATTTTTCGTAATTTCTTTCAATTGTTTGAGTAACAAATTTTAATAAATGTATTTTTTTTTTGAGATTAGCATTTTCCATTGAATAAATAAATGTATTTTGAAATCTGCTTTTTATATATCATTTTGAAACTATTCCCTTTAAGACAAGTTAAAAGTTACTCCTATTAAAATAAAATTTTATCATCTGTTAACTGTTAGTGCTTAAAAGAAATGCTATTATTTTAATATTTATGACCTATGAAGCATTACAATAATCTTTTAAGCAATAATTCAGTTTCATATAGCAATAAAAATTAATTAATTTCATGTTATATTTAGCAACGATAATATTTATTTATTAATAGTTCTTCAGATTTTTTACACATCATTTATATGTGCTGGTGTATACATTTTGTTTTAAAACAAAAGATGAAAATTACATAGCACACTGTGGTAATTTAAAGGTATGTGGATTAACTGTACTTATGCAGGTATACGGGTTAAAATTGTCGAGATTTTCTCTTTGCTATGAAGAAATAGACGTTTGTAGTAAATGGAAATTATTATTGCATGAATTTGTTGAATTTGTAACATCTGATTTAACTCTTACTTTGTTATTATAAATAACTAAATAAAAAACAAATGCTTTAAGGTATAAACAAACAAGTATCTTTTGTTTTTGATATAATTTTGGTTATGTTCATTAGTATCTCCTAAAATAAACTAAATACCAGCAAAAAAACAAAAAAACACAATATTTTCTAAGATGTTAGTAGATTTTAGCAATTTTATTCTAGAATAAGTAAAATTAAAATTAACATAAACCTTTAAAAGCACAATGAAATTTCAGAAAACCTGTTATTAATATTAAAATATATTCCAAAAGTTTACGTAACTCATAAATTCATTATCAAAACACAAACAAAATTATGACAAAAAGCCGTTAGCGACGGTCATGTACAGATTAAAATAAATCCAAATGGAAAATGCATTTTATTGTTATCTTCATTTGTTGGGAACAAAATTAAAAACAAGGAAAATTAGATTAAAACTTAAAACAAACAAAAGGGTAATAATTCGATTTATTTCTCAGTCAGGTTGTGGCCTGTTTTGTTTGTAAATTTACGTTCAACAATGGACAATAAATTTATATGTCAATTCTAGCAAATAATTCGTTATTATTAGCGGTAATTGCTGGGTTTAAAATTTAAGCGGACATGATAGCCATGTGTTTTACACGGATGTCAATGTTAGTTTTATTTCTGTACGATTCAAAGAAAAACTAGTTAATGATGTATTAACATTGATTTTATTCTTATAAATTATAGGTTAGATTTGTAAACAACGTAATAAAATGAAAATTCAAGACACTGAGAAACTGAATAAATAATGTAAAACTACTTTACTTAGTGTTGCATGCAATATTACTTATTTATAGATATTTAACCAGCATAAAGCCAAATATATTCAATATTTTAAAATAATTTTCTTAAAACCAAAATCTGAATTAAATTTATATTCTTTTGTGATCATTTAAGGAGTTATACCACCTTGAGATTTTCAAACAATCAATTTTTTTTAATGCTAGATAAATTGATAATACTTTTAAGAATATTTTTAAACGTTTAACCATTTAAAAATTCAAACTATTTCCGAAGTTATATCAATAAGAATGAATATTTGGGTTTAAGACGCTGACGCTGTACTGTTTTTTCTTTTGCGTTTTTTTTTTCGAAACTTCTTTTTTTTCAAAATGGTGTACAAAATATCTAAATATCCACTCAACCGATTTTGTTAAAATTTACAACACTTATTCTCTATAATATTATCTAAGACAAGACGTTGAAGAATCATATTAAAATAACAGTGAATCTAATTATTTGAAATATTCTGTTCCAGGAACAAAATTTAATAGATTATAAGCGAATGAAATTATTGATTATTAGGGCAAATTTACGTAATTTAATTTATATGAAGTAGATACATATATATGTTGGTATGTATGATGTAACAATGTGTCTGTCTCTGGAGAATTTATTGTTTGGAGTAGGAATACTCTCTGGAGATGGAAGTTCTAATCACTTCGCCGCATTCCATGAAATCTCAACAAATAGAAGCGAGTATATTTATCGACAGATTCTATGTTACATTGCTTGTACGATTAAATATCTAAAATACCTACATATTTTCAGAAAATCATCGTTCTGAATCATAAGGAGCCTTTGAAAAGAATTTTTTCGCCAAGAATTGCTTTCTCATAAAAGTACCGCGCGTCAGTCTTCGTATATTAGATTTAAATATTTTTCTTGAGTTTCCCAGGTAATTTTCCCTTCAAATATTTTATGAGTAAATATATATATTCTATTGACATTTACAAATATTTGACACAAATAAAGATGACAATTTTGTAGATGAAATGTTTATTTTGTTTTTATTGAATAAATTAAGTAAAATATCAACTGTGTTTTATTTCATATTTTCTGTTTATTATGACAATAATTTCTATATAAATTTATCTAAATATATGTTTCGAAAACGGATTTAGTTAAAAATCAAGGATTAGGGTAAAAAATTGATCTGTTACGGGGAAAAATCATTTAAGGCATTTTTTATGGTTTCTATATAGCGTAACAGTAACATTAAAGCTAGACAACGGAAAAATATTTATAAATATAATGTAAGAAATTGAATTGTCACAAGATATCATTTCAAACAACTATAGAAAATTGAATGAAGGGTTGAAAAAAAGAACAATACTTGTGCAACTCAATTTATATAACCGAAAAATTTATATTGATATCACTTGTATACTTTACGGTGAGTACAAAATATACTTTGACAAGTCTACATGTATTATTTTCCAAAATCAAAAAGCCAGAAAAACATTTAAAGCACTTTTACAACAAGACAATCAATATCATTCTTGTAATCCAGTGAAGAAAGAAATTTTAAAAAAAGATTTAATTTATTTTGCATAATTAAGATTTTGTATTGGAAATAAAAGTTAATTACAAGGTGTCTCAAAAGGGTCGGGGTATTTCCGAAGTTTAGAAACGTCAATGGCAAAATTTAATCGTTGAAGTTGGTCTGTTGGTTTTATTTCTTGCACAAGTTGAATTTTGTAAGGTTTAAAATGCAAATCCTTCCTTATAATTCTTTGTAAAGACGATTTTCGAACGTTTAATTCTTGACCCTTTTGGGACACCTGTATAACCCCGAGCGAAACCCCAAAAAATTAAAACTAAAATATTTGTAAAATAGAATTAATAAAGTTTAGCATCCAATCAAGATTTTGTAATGAAAACTTATTAATTCTTCATTTTACAAACAAATTTTGGAATCATATGAAATTAAGAAATCCCTACAGAACGCAAATGGATTCCTTAAATTTCCAATTCCGTGAAATTCAATCGAAGATCTTAAAGATGTCTTATAAAAAATCGTCAAAGCCAAAATTGCACAATAATGTTTTTTAATTTCTACATTATAAAAAAAATATATATAACTACCTTTTGTTTAAAACTTTTTACTAGGACTTAATTAACATCGAAATATTGTAATTAAAAAATTATAAAATAAATCAATAAAAAACTAGAAAAGCCAGTCTTTTGTTTTATTCCCTATTGAAAACTTAAGCATGTTCTTAATTAGAAACAACGAAGAAATTTTGTATTAATTATTAAAAACTATTTTAAGTCGAAGACGAATATTTTATAACTAATGAGGCAAATTATAAAGTAATAATTAAATCTGGCGAAATAACTCAATAAAATATCATTAAAATGATTGCTAAATATAAAGATTATTTATAAACGAAATAATTATTAGAAAATTGATCAACATTAATCATATAACATTGATTAAAACAAAAATAGCTTATTAATAATCATAAGTGTAATGCTTTGATGTATGTATATTTTTATTTCAACTTCAATTAATAATGATATATTTTTGATTAAAAGGTTAAATGTTAATTAGTACAAAAGAAATTTTCAGATGATTAATATAATTTGCAATTATATATAATGAATCGATATTATTTATACTGACATTTCAATAATAATATGAAATATAAAGTTAATTTTAAATAGAAAAAAAAAAATAATAGTAAGGTTTCTCAACACGTAAAAATATTTTTATGGTTTCTGTTGAAACTTGGGCACTCTTACAACAGTTCTTAAGTAACAAACATAGTTTCTATATATAAACATATAATTTAATTAACTGAATGTCAACAAAAAAACTCTTTTATGAATTCCAATTTCGATTTAGAAACTTATTTAATATTCCTTTCAAATTTATACAATACACAAAATTATAAATTATAACTTTGTAGATAGATTGATTCAAATCAGTGATTTCTGTAAATTTTAATTATATGTATGTTTTATTCAAATTAATGCAGTTCGGAAAATAATTAGTTAGTTAATTATTAAAAGGTTATAAGCATATTTATACAATATTAAACATTATAACT
>CM008238.1:1561390-1592290 GCA_002278615.1 Pogonus chalceus | reverse complement strand
TTTATTATTTATATAATATAATTTATTTAAATATTTTGTTAATACGATAAGAAATATTATGGAAAATAATAATTTTTGAATTTTTTTTTTTCAGTTTAAATAGTATGGACTCTAGACTCCCCGGTGCCGAATAAATTATTATTTGCAATCATATAAACAATACAAATTTTCAGGCAATACGGCAATTATTTTTAATATACTATGCGGTCATAATAAAGCTATAATATAAACAAAATCAGGTAAAATTTTTCAGATACTCTAGATAATTGCTTTGCTTTTAAATTACACCTCAAAAAAGAGTAAAATTTAAATCATTAACTTGTATTTCCCCCCATTATTTTTGCCGAACTTTGGCATCAATTTTTCAGGTTCTAATTTTAGAATATCAATCGATAAATAATTGAATGAAACGTGTATATCCAAAGTTTCAGTTCAATAGCGCAATTATTTCGCTATATAAACAATTCTATTTCTATCAAAAGTTTATATAATAATCTAATGCTAATCTACAAATTTCTTTTGTTAAAAGTACGTTGAGCTGAGACTAATAATTTAAAAAAATATAAATCATAAAATGGTATCTTAATTAAAATATAATTTTATTCATTTCTAATTCCACATATTGATAACAATATAGACATATTCTGTAACGAACAAACAGGCACTAATGTGTATATAACATTAAATAACAATTGTACTTCATTTAACACACTATGCATCATTTGAATATCAATTCTACTAGCCATTGGATAAAATAAACGCAAATAACTAACGCTCGTTGACGGTACAGTCTCATATTCTTGATTCAGTTTTGTTAATGTATAAATTAAAACTTCTCTAAATAGGCTATCATTCAATATGGCAGTACAAGGTTCTGTATAACAAACATGGCACACAATAGCAGCTACATTATTTTCGTAGTTCCAACGGCGACGAATTGATATTGCGTAATTTTCAACGCATTTCCCAGTTTCCTCATCTTAAAATTTTAATAATGAATATTTACTTTTAAATTGAAATTAATTAAACTTACATTCAAATTGATTATTATGTCTATGAGCCCATACATGCCACTCAATAAGAGCATCGCGAGGTAGTTTAGATACAACAACATAATCAACAATTGCATTATTTGTTCGTTCTTCCCATTCTTTAATAGCATAATCTATATATTTTGCTTTAGTAACGTAACAAATTCCTTTAATTCAAAAATATAAGATATGAAATTGTTATTTTATTTATAATTAAAACTGTTTTACCTTGAACAACATCTCTTAATTGTGTACCATGATCTATTGCTTTAACAATGCGTCCAATATGTCGTAAAGCTAATTGACATTGTTGTCGAATACCACCTTTAACTAACGACATATTTCCCGGTACTAAACCTATCTGACCTGCTATACAAATTATATCTTCAACCTAAAATGTTTTTTTTTTTTTATAAATTGTAAATGAAAACTTCTTTTGAAAAGTATAAAATTGTAGCTAAGTGTATATTTCATTAATTTCTAAAATAATGTGCATGCATTTTACGAGGAAAAAACAAATAACTACTAAATAAAATAAAAAATAAATTACTAACTCTGATAGCTTGACTATATGGTCCAATATTAGCAGGAGCCCAATGAGAAATTCCCTGTACATGCAGAGTATGTTTACTATTTTGTCCCTCGACATTATGTCTAGATTTCCAAGCAAGGGCTTCCATTATAACATGACAATTTTCAGGCAAAGGAACTTCTACACAAACTCTAGTTGGTGGGTTGATGTGGGACAATACACGACAATATATTTTATTTAACAAAGGATACTGTGACATATCACGAACAAACATATTGATCGCACAAATATCCTTAACAGATAAATCTGCTGATTTTAAACAACCTGTAATTTCAAATGTTCACAACTTAATTTCATTTTAATTAATAAAATCATGAATTAATTTATAATATATTGTCATTTGGTATTTAATATCGTAATGGAATGATAATTGTTTTAGTTAAATTTTTCAAGTTTATCTATTCTAAAACCAAATTTAATATATGTAAATATATGAAGCATACCTACTCTCTAACTTTTCTAAAGCTTGTTCCATGGCGTCCTCAACATTTTCTGAATAACCAGCGGCACCGCCACACCACATCCAGCCATTATTGGTCACCCCTTGCATAACTGGATGTTCTACAGAAAAACTTTCATTATCAGGATTATTTATGATTTCATCATCTTCGTCGATATCATTTTTCTCGAGCTCTATACATTCAGTTGCTTCCTCTCCAGGGTCAGTAATATAACCATCAGCATCTTTCAACGAAATAGAATTTAATCTGTCTCTCATAATAGAAGGAATTTCTTTAGGAATTAAATGCATTTTATTTAAACGGAGATAACCAACCGGTGCAATTGCGTTATCCGAATGAATTATCATTTCTGAATCGTCACTAAAAAACATTTTAATTAACATATATACGGTAATTAATTTTAAATAAACTTACATAACAATAGTGTTAATGTACAGAGGACAATCCAATGTAAATGTTTCATATTCTCCACCTTCTCCGCAAACATTTAAACCATATTTTTCTTTCATATTCAGTAAATGAGATTGTAATTGACTTAATGATTTACCCAGATGTTTCGTTGGACTTAAACCTAATGTAGCAACCTTTACCAAAATGGCATTTACTCGGCTATCAATCATTTCTTGTAGTAATTCAGATTGATCACGTTGCCATAAATATGCGAGAGATACTAGTCCTAAACGTGAACAACTGAAAAAAATATTTTGAAATATTAGTTAACAATTTAAATATAATGGAAATTTTAATTTCTTCTAAGTACATACACATTTTCCACTCTAATACGTTGATAATCAGAAAGAATTGCCCCTACAGCCACCCCCTCTATCTGCATGTCAGCCTGGAATTATGTTTTATCCTAGAAGTTGTAAAATATTAAAGAAAGTAAAAATCTTTACCTGAATTTTTTGAAGTAGCATATAAAGATCTTCAACTTCATCACTTGTCGTTGGCTCGTAATCTTTGTCCATATGATAAGCTCGACCTGATGTTTCAACTCTGTATAAAGGTAAACCCATTGCTTGGCCCATTAATGCAACGCCTTCGTGTGCTACACTCTGATACATATAACTATCCAATTCATCTGGAAACATTTAAAACAATTAATTTAAAAAAAGTTGATATATTGTTATATATACCTTTATTATATGGTACTAGATTCCCAAGGGCTACAATTTCATGACCTGCCGCTACACACTGCATCATATTGTAGCAGCTGTCTTTGCCACCACTTACTAGGGCTATAACTTTCATTTTTCTTCTAAAACATAAATAAAAACACATTAATAAATATTCTAAAACACAAAAATATATATTTCGTACCTTTTTTATTTAACCTTTTATAAAAGGGTACATTCTTTTTTATAATTTCATTTTAAAAAACTAGTTTTATATTCATGCAACTTGTTATTTCCATATGACACTTCGCACGATCTTGAATGAAGATAGCAATGACGATCAAAGTTAATTATAACGCGATTTAAAATTTCCCTATATATAAACGTATCAATGATAAACAAATTATTCAATAGCTAAAATGATTTATTAAATCTTTATTTATTTAACTTCCTATTTTGAATATTTCATTGCCTTTAATCAAAATTACAATCGTAAAATAAAAATGTTTCGGACTTGTAGTATATTTCTAATAAAATAAACAATTAAAATAAATTAAAACCCCTTTTATTTATATTTATTTACATTTAAAATTTTTTTTCGAAAGAAA
The DNA here is from genome assembly GCA_002278615.1 of Pogonus chalceus. Lineage (NCBI taxonomy): Eukaryota > Metazoa > Arthropoda > Insecta > Coleoptera > Carabidae > Pogonus > Pogonus chalceus. The sequence goes on along the minus strand of CM008238.1, from coordinate 1,588,483 downwards.
CTTACAAGTTTATAAAAGAAATAAATAATTCAATCAAAACTATTTTAATTAATCATTCATGAATGCATTGCAATAAAAGTTTTACTCTAAAACTTTGTAAAACATTTATCGTAAGAATTTTTCCATTTCCAATTAAATGAGTAACATGAACATAAATAAAAAAAATCGAATAGTTTTAATATTTATATTTTTTAAGGTCACATCAATCATACATTATAGTTTAATGATATAATCGATAAAAATGCATGTATTTTAATAGTACATACAATATGAATTCCAATACTAATTTAAAAATTACACACACTATGCTAAAGAATAAAAATTATTGTGCTTAATAAAATATAAAAATATACATTATACTTAAAATACAATTAATATACATATATATTTGAAAACAGCAAATATTTTAAAAGTATTTTTCTAAATTTTTGACCAGGTCCTTTGGATCTGTACTTGGTCCATGTCTTTCGACGGGCTGTCCATTTTTATCAATGATGAATTTAGTAAAATTCCATTTGATGAAATCTCCCAAAGTGCCGCCTTGTTTATGTTTTAAATATTTCCATAAAGGATGTGCATTAGCTCCGTTCACATCAATTTTCTCAAACATATCGAATTTAACATTTCTATCTCTTGCGAAGCAAACGATTTCTTCTGAATTTCCGGGCTCTTGTCCACCGAATTGGTTGCATGGAAAAGCGAGAATTCTTAATCCTTTAGATTCACTGAATTCGTCGTATAAATCTTGCAATTCTTTGTAATTATTCTTGGTGTAACCGCATTGAGACGCAACATTGACAATAATAGCGACATGACCGCGGTATTTTTCCAAACTGACTTCTTGTCCGGTAATATCTTTCGCACTAAATTCGTAAATGGAATTTGCTTTCTTAATATCCACTGGATTACTTCCTTCCGCTGCCATTGTCACGTTAATTCCCAAGAATAATATAACCACGTAAAGATATAGGTTAGCTTTTATCGAACTGCAATGCATTAGATGCTTGTTGTATTTACAACGGTTTTGGAAAATCACTCTCATTTTATTACCTCACACCACGCACCTGTTTTCTGCGCAGTCACACTAACATGATATACTAATCACGTATATATGTAGAAAGTACTGGATTTATTTTCCGTTTCTCTTATATGCATTCATTTTAATATATTTTATCTCTATTTTTTTGGACTTATCACATATGTGCAAGTCATTATCTTCAAAATGATGATAACTTCCTTCCAAATCATTAGGATTAATTTTTATTTGTAAACATCTTGTGTGTATGAGTCACACAACAACAAGATTAAATGTTTTTTGTATTTACAAAAGGATAGGCTATCAGAAAAAGTTTTAAATATACTTTGTAACTAAATTTTCCGTATGAAATGCAAGGGATAAAATTAAAAACGACTATGCAGAACAAAAATATATTTATTTTATATTTATATTCATATATTTTGTTAAGATATAAGCAATGACATTTATGCGGAAGTGAATATGTAATAAAAATAATTCTGTATAGTGTATCAAAAAGTACTTAACTTTCTGATTCTAAATACTGCTAACAATAATATATATACTGATTTTGCATTTTATTACAAAAATTAATTAATGTTGATGTTAAATAATGAGAATATGAATTGTTTAATGAGTATCGAATATATGTATAAATAAAAATAATAATAATAATAAAAGAAAAAAATACTATAAACAGTCAAAGAAAACTCCCCATTACTTCTCGTTCACAAACATTTTGTATCAAGCTAGAATGTGACGTGGAATAACATCATAAATTAAATTAAATTGTGAACCATTATAATAATTACATTGTCATTTATTTTAGACATTAATTAAGTTAATAAATAAATATTCTATATTAGGCTTCGTACCTATTGAAAATACAATTACAATACTTTGTTTCTCTCTCGATGAGTGTACAAAGATAAATTTAAAATGCTATGATTAAGGAACAAAGATAAAATTAAATAACAGTTTTTAACTTATTTAAATTAAATAATTATTAATAATTAAAGTGGATTCACTCGAACTATTCAGTACTTTTATTAATATTGCACACATATATTTATGATATTAGCTATTGTTCGTTCTTTTTTTTTAAACTAATATTAATGAAATACACACACACCGATTTGATGATGTGTATATATAAAAGTAATGCATATAGTTGACATTTTAAATAGATAATAATCACAGTAAATCTTTGTTTTCTTTTTTCATAAATAACTACAATTTTAACTTAAATTTTTCGAACAATTAGCTTTGCAATATTTCTTACTATCATAGATTTGAAATAAAACCAATGAGTTATGTCAAACAATAAAATCCATACGTTATACGCTATGAATCCACATATTTAAAAAATGCAAAAACTTAAATATGCGTCAGACGAAAATACGAATAGCGCTCTGATCATTATCACACAGGTTATTTATAATTTCTTCTTGGTGGGATTACGTTGCGGCGTAGAAGGACGGCCCGAATTCATACCTGGATATTGGTACTTCGCCTTCTTCTCCGAGGGCTTTAGAATCTGTAATTTACGTATAATAAACATGTTTCATAAACATTCATTGTAATTATTCGTTATTTTTATTACTATTCCCGTTGTTTGAACATCATGTTAATGCAAATTTATATATTGATGACAAAGTTTAAGAATGTATCGGAAGTAAATTAAAATAAGTCAGAATTGAATGAAAAAATTATAAATGGTTCATAAAGCTTTATAGAAAATTAACAAAAAAAATTAAGACCGATTCATTAAATCGTTTGAAAGTTTTTCATAAAAAAATCAAAGTTTAATTTAGGATATATTCCCTGTAAAAGCTTTTAATAAATAAATGTATAAAGTAAAAAAATTAATAAAATATTAAATTATGAACAGATTAATGTAATTATAGTGTGATTAAAACCAAGTTATATTTATTAGTAAAAATGAGTATTTTTGTCCCGATTGTATCTTCCATACACCCTTAATCAATATTATTATAATATAATAATACAATTTCATTCTATATGAAATAAAATGTAATATAATTTTCGTTATCTTTTATCATTTATATCAGTAATTATGATTAAAAACATTTATAAGTAATGCTACATCATTATTATTAAAAAAAATTATCGAACTTCAATAATTTTCTATTTATTTCTTATCAAACTTATACAATGATCTTATCTTTTTATTTACTTTTATGAAATTATTTTATAGATTTTCAATTTATGTCAATTATAGTAATTATCAGTTTTTTTATAAGTTAATTTTTGTAATTATTATCATTATGTTTTTCGGTAAAGTTTTATATTAATTATTAAGTTGTTTAACTTTTATTCTATTTCAAGGCTGATATCGCGAAAAAAATTATAGTTGACGTTCTAAAATAAAGTAAAGTTTTTTTTCTAAAAATAATATTAATGGAATTTATATCAATAAATAAATATTTACTATCAATTGAATTCCATTGAAATATATTTTAAAACTCAAATATTTTCATAAAACATTAAATTTCATTTCAAAGTATGACGATTTATATTTAAAAAATAGTTTTAATGAATGTATGACTAACTAGAACGCAAAGTTAGTAAGTAATTGATTCAATAAAGATGGTCGTTAATTTAATAAACATACGACTTTGTAAATATTCAATAGTGTGACTTCATTTATCACTAGTATTTATCATGCGTTGTTATTTTGCTTAAGAATAAATAAACTAAATATACCGTCGTTAAATATAGATTAAAGATAAAAATATTTCAGGTAATATTTCCATAATTGTAATTACTTCAGTACAGTTAAATAAATAATGCACGTAGAAAAATGATTAATATTATCAAAATAATTATAATATAGTAAAAGTAGAACATGTACTATCGATTTGATCATATTTATAATTTGATTATTTTATAATTATATACGTAGTTGTCTTGTTCGAAAGACAGACAATTATGTTATGAGCTTAAAAGATTAAATCGCAAAAATATAAATAAATAATCTTACCTGGAATGAGCACATAAGAGTTTCATCAACGGACATCATTCCACCTGCATTATCAAATTCACCGCAATAATTCGGTGCTGAGAATAAGGTAACAAGTTGTCGCTTTGCGAAGAATTCATAGCCGTCTTCAACAACTTGATGCGCTCGACAAATCAAATCTAAATCATGCCGATTCAAAAATTTGCTTACAACATCTGCCCCAAACGTAAATGAAACACCTCTATCATTTTCACCCCAACCTTGAACATCTTTATCTGGATCGGACCATAATAAGTCACACAATAATCCTGAAACAAAATATTAACAATCAATTAAAACTATTTATAAAACAAATTACTGTCGGTTTTGATCAATTATAAACTTGAACTGTTAAAATTGAATAATAACGATAATTACATCCTTAAAAATACTTGCGCTAATTGACGTAAGTATAGAGAAGGATATGAAAAATAATTGCAGTCTTAATAGAAATTACGTTTTAAAAAAGTTAAACATTTTTTGAATTCTTAAATAAATGAGATACTTATTGTTCTATAAAATTTAAATATTCACATTGTTAATATTTTAATATTTAGTTTCACATCTAATTATTAAAAAATATTTTAATGCTAGTTAACATAGTTTAAGATAAGATAAATAAATTAATTACCAGTATCAGGTACATCTGTTGGTCTCATAATACGCCGAATTTGTTCCATTCCTTGCAAATCTGGACTTAACCCACCGTGACAACAAAATATTTTTTCATCAATAATAGCTGCAATTGGCAAACAATTGAAGCAGTCTGTAAATGTTTTCCACAACTTGATGTTAAAGCGTCTTTTACCTGAAATAAAAAAATTATATCAATAAAATTTAATTAAACAACCAAAATAAAGTCAATTTTCGTTTCCATGCAAATAAAATTCCAATCATAAATAACAAAACATGATAATAGAAAATATAAATAAATTTTCCGTGTTTTCTTTTTAAATCAATTTCCATTTGGAACAGTGAAATAAGATATGTATACTTTTATATTACAGACAATTTTCTTTTTTATTTTCTACGTATATTTATAGAACACAAATGCATTATATTAGAGGCGTAACTAGCCCCTTAAGGTTTCAAAAATAGGTCAACACTATATTGGTCAATTATTTTCTAGAAACATATATTATTCAGAACATTCGGTGCACGTACGCCAGATTATATTGTTATTACATCTATAAATTTGTAGGAAATATTTTCGTATCTTATTTTTAAGAATATTAGGTAATAAATAAAAATATTTATTTAGTAGTATTGACTTTTAAATTCAATAATTGCTAATTAATAATCAAACAAAGTTACAATATTGATTTAAACATTAATATTTCGACGATTCAAATTGTTAAAAATGAAATATTTAAAATATTATTACTAAAGAAAATTCTTTTGCATGAAATATTATAAGAATTTGTATTGCACAATATTTTAAATTGTTACATTTAAATGTATAATTAAATAATGAAAAACCTATTAAAAGTGAAGGTTAAATATATCGATAAAGTTTAAATATAGAATAAGTAAAAAATTAATTTGATGCGTTTTAAAGGAAATAAATAATTATTGGAACGTAAATAATAAAGAATATATGTATGCATGACTTACATTCATCATAAAATCCGTATATCCTATTAATAGATGCGCACTCATGGTTTCCTCGCAGTAAAAAGAAATTTTCTGGATACTTGATTTTGTAAGCCAAAAGTAAACATATAGTTTCAAGTGATTGTTTGCCGCGATCAACATAATCTCCTAGAAATAAGTAGTTGGCTTCGGGTGGAAATCCTCCATATTCAAATAATCTTAAGAGATCTGTGTATTGGCCATGAATATCGCCACATATTTTAAGAGGTGCCTCCAATTCGAGAAGAATTGGTTGTTGCAGGAATATTTCACGGGACTTTAAACAGAGGCCACGAACCTCCTGTTCAGTCATTTGAACAGATTTTCCAGGTCGGCATCCTCGTACTAAAACAATAAATAGTATAATATGCGATTAAAATAAATTTTAACAAGTAAATGCAAAAGCTTACCCATTAAATAAGTTTAGGGGTAAAAAATAAAGCACTGTTTAAATAACAACAATGCAACATTCAGCCAAATATGTTCGACAATCATTAAAAGGCAATTTTACAGTGAAGTTTAATTTATTATTAATTATACGCGAAGCTAAGCACAGCTTACATAACAACTTTAATGTATATTATTTAATAAAATCATTTTATTTAGTGGTAAATTTATTATTTTAACAACCAACCAAATTTATTAAAATAGCTTTACATAAATTACAACATAGCGTTAGATAAATGGCAAATTAAGTTAAAAATATCTGCAATAGCAAGTGAATGTTAGTGCTCAATGTAAATAATGGTTTAGTTTACTCCGATAATTAAATTCTACTTTGTATATACATAAATATTAAATAATAAATATCTGTAGTAAGTATAAATATTTATTATTTATAATAAAAGTATAAGTTATCCATGAGATATATAAATTAGTGTAATATGTAAAATAATATTTCTACATGATGTGATAAAAATAAATAAAAATAAACGGTGTAAACTAAACCTATTTACTACAAACAAATATTAAACACTATTAACAGAAATTTTAAAATTGACTGTTAGTAATTTATACCCATATAATCTTTAAGTTTGGCCTTCTTCTTGACTTGTTCTCGCTGATTTTTGTATACTTTACCCAATGTTTGTTACACCACACGAAAAGCAGCACAAAGAACAAAACTTATAAAATAATTGCAATGCGTACACGGAAAAGTCTAGATACTAAATTTGTTTGTTAATCTAGTCAAAAATTATGACGTACGTGTAACACAATGCAAAGAAGACTCTATTTACCTTAGTAGTAAATACATTTACAATCAAAATTGCATAAAATATCGAGATAGCTACTTTTGTTGTGTTAAACAAATCATTTGCAAACTTATGCTGTTCGTTCCTATAAAATATGTTGATTCCCGTAGGTAGTCACAGACTACAAAGAGTTTTACATAATGATCCCATGACAGCTAATTTTAAAGTAAACAATATATTCTTAAATTAAAAATTAATTGTTAAATGATATTTACTATATGAAAATAAAATGTATATAGTTTTTTGGGTGTTTGTGCTCACGTTGAAGTTATATGTAGCAAAAATGAACAAAATACATGCAAAGTAGGCATTCATTTGATATGTCTGTACTAAATTATACAAATCAATTTAATCAAAACACTAAATAATATTAAATTATTACCTTCTAACAGCCTTTGAATAAGATTGTCGACGTTTAATTCTGAATCAGCAGCCATTTTTAACAACCACTAAAAATGGAAATGTTTTTGCACGGTGAGCGACAGGCGACAGCACTATGGGTATTTTTCACCAACTATTGCCAACTATTATTGAAATTTCCACTAGAATTATAATTATAATTAGTACATTTAAAACAGCTGTTAATTTTACTTCTGAAAAAAATTGAAAATTATAAAAAAATTACTCACCACTTATTTTTTATGTTTTTCCCTTAACCTTATTTTTTTTCTAATTCAAATTATAAATATTATGTTGGCGAAACTTTGTGTCGAATTTTTTAAATTCTCTTATCTTTTACGTTTTTTCGATGATTTTTAATTTATATTACTTTATTCTATATCATTTTAATGTTATTTAACATATGAGGAAAATATATAAAAATTCATCTTTCTTGACGACACTAATTATACTTTCACTTGAGCTCAATTATAAGATCACGTTTACAAGGAGTGACAAGTGACAGGTGACGAGGTTACATATAAAAAATAGGGTTAAAAATTTGTGATAAATTTTTCGTAAACAGGAACATTAAGATCAAAATATTTCTACGAATATATTATCTACATACATTCTAGCAATTTTATTTAAAGTTATCAAAATCTATAAGGTTAAATTATTGTACTAATGCGCGATTACGCAGCAAAATTAATATCGTGTATGTTCTATATTTCTTATCTATCACAGTAATATAAATTGGTAGTTGTATTTGCGTTATACTTGTGTTACGTATACATATTAACTGACAAACTGGCATATCATTATTTTGATAACAACTGACGGCCTATTGGATTCTGATTGTAAATCAATCTCTAAAGTAAGCGACTACGATTTTGTCGCTGTCATTTTGTTATTAACAGTAAGATGTACAAGTTGTGTTAAAAATATTATTTGGTTTTAAATTTTATACAAATATTTTACAAAAATGGAAAACTACACATCTGATAGCAGTGACTGTGATAATAGCACCAAAGTGTTGGATTTTGCTTATTTAATGTTGGATACAGCAACATTAGACCATAATTTGGATGTATTTGTTGATACAGAGAAAAAACCAGCCGAAGATGTTGAAAGTATCATTTTAAACCATAATCAATTGAATGCAATGCCAGAAAATATAAATAAATTCTCTAACTTGAAAGTACTTGATATAAGTTCAAACAGTATAACAATTTTACCAGATGTTTTACTTCATTGTCCTTTAACAACTTTAATAGCGAAAAATAATGGCCTTACAAATGAATCATTACCAAAAACATTTACTATTTCAACTACTTTACGAGAACTTAATTTGAGCGGTAATAATTTAACAGCTTTTCCAGAACAGATTTTTGATTTTCACAACTTAAAATATTTATATCTTAGTGGAAATAATATTACAAATATATCTAAAGACATTCGAAAATTGAGAAGGTAATTTTTCTTTTTAAATATAATTAATTTAATAATATTAAAATGATTTTTGTTTATAGTTTACAAATTTTATCTATGGGCGGTAATAAATTAACTGAAGTACCGAGTGCTGTTGGAGAATTAAAAATGTTACAGGCGCTAATTTTATGTGATAATCTTTTGGAAAGTTTACCTGCGAGTATTGCAAATTTACATCAATTAAAATCGTTGTTATTGCATAAAAATAGACTTCGAACTCTTCCACCAGAAATTGTTGCTCTTAGAAATTTAACTGAGGTATTTTCAAAACATTTAAAAATTTATTAATTATATTAATATAATTTTTATTGCAGTTAAGTTTGCGAGATAATCCTTTAGTTGTACAATTTGTTAGTGATATGACACATAATCCTGGAAGTTTATTAGAATTAGCAGCTCGAGCAGTAAAAGTTTATGATATTCCAGTTAATGAAGGTGATATACCCGCAAATTTGATTTCTTATTTACATAGTAGCCATCGATGTGTCAATCCTAAGTGTAAAGGTAATTAAACAATTAATTTAATTGCTACTTATAATTAACAACATGCGCAAATATTGAAGATAAATTATCTATTCTTCAAATAATAATCAGATGTCTAGACAAAGTAATATTACAATGTATAATTTATTTTATTTATAGGTGTCTACTTCGATAACAGAGTGGAACATATAAAATTTGTCGATTTTTGTGGCAAATACCGCATTCCATTGCTTCAATATCTATGTTCTTCTAAATGTATTAGTCCTAAAGCAGAGCGATCTTCAGAAGCTGGGGCTAGTCGTTATATGATGAGAAAAGTACTTCTTGGATAAATAAAATTATAAAAAACAATTGTTAAATTTTAGAGTAATTATTTGTTAACATTTTTGTAAAAATGTATTGATATTATAACTTTGATATTAAGATAGATATTATGTATTTGTGATTAACATTTCTAATAAATTTATTTAAAATTCTTATGTGTTTTTATTTTAATTTATATTTAATAAGATAAAATTAATAACTTTGTAATACAATGTGTGTTTAAAAATTGTTTGGTCAAGTATAAATAATAAATTTATCTCCAAATTTCATTGATATTAAATAAATATGTTAATATAAATAGTAATCATCTTGTCTAGACGTGATACTAGATAAGAAATGTAACGTATTAATTTCTTAAGAAGAGTTCAATAATTTATTATATAATAGTTGCTATTCAAATAAAAAATAATTAAGGTACTAGAATTATAACGATTCAATAAGTATAACATTTTTTGTAATTAATATAAATACAATAATTAAATTGTATTAAACATTAAATGTTTAAAGTTCGTTTTTAAAATAAAACGTTTTAAACTGTCTCTCAGACTATTGACTTAAAACATTTTTATGAATTTACAAGCAAATATTTATTTACATAATTTAACTAGGAAGACTAAAATATACATTATATATTAATTATTTAAATTTACGCAAGAAAAATCATTTTAAAGTATTAAATTTGTATATACATGAGCAACCAAATTTATTTACAATGAATAATAAAAATGTCGTTATAAAGATCATTCTGTACTCAATAAACCTGCTTTAAAATGGATTAATATTATCCAAATGAATTATTATAAATATATGTAGTTCTTAAAATAAGCAGATTTATTGTTTACTGTATAAATAGTTACATATTTTATTTGAAATTGGTCAAAAAAAATAATTATTGTTGTTTAATAAATTTATATAACTCGTAAATAAGGAATATTATAACTGATGCTTCTATAAATATATTAATTAATCTGATATGTTGCTTATATAATTTTTAAATAACAAAATGTATTGTTTATATTCGCTGCACAGATAAGTAACCATCCTCAATACAAAGTATATCTCACCTGTTAATGGAAAGCTGCACTGGCGAATGGAAAATAAAAAACAATTATTTTTTGCTGAAAGAGATTATTATGCATTTCGAATAAATTTTCCACGTGATCACTATATCTGCGTAGCAAATAAATTGTAATCAATTTATATGTTAATTTATAAATATTTATTTGTTTTTTTTTTAAATTGATGCTATATAAATTATTTTATCCACATTTATTATAGCAATTAAAATTAATATGAATTTTGTATACATTTTATAACTTATTAAAATACATTAAATTAAAATTTTTGCTAGTCTATTCAGTTTTTCCAATAATTTCTCTCCTTTTCAATAATTAATTGAATAATATCATTAAATAAATTATGAATTAAATAATATTTATTATTATATTATATTTAAACAAACATGTTTAAAAGTTTAAAGTATCTTTTTAATAAATTGTAATTATATGCTGGTGATATATAAAGTTAAATATGTACATAATTCTTTTAAACATGTTTATATATGTAACTAGTAAGTTAAATCATAATATCAATTAAATTAATTTAAGATTTAAATCGCAAATTAAGCTGAAAAATTAATATTATGTAGGAAGTTGTTATAGTTGAATAATAATTTAATATTATAATATAATGAAAAGTTTCAGAGAAAAACTGGAAATTTCGAATTAAAAATGAAACACATTAAATAATTAATAATACGTTCACACGCTGTGCATACGCTTTATTCATACAATATATTCAATAGCGTAAAAATAACTTTAAACAATATTTATAATGTATATTAACAGCCATTAATAAAATAAAAAAAAAAGGCTCGTCTCGACCTAAATTGAGGTACCTATGTATATTAATTATTAAAATTTATTTATTATTCTATACTATATAAAACTGTGTGACACAATCATTAGGTAAGTAATAAGGGTATTTAGGTAAATTTGGGTACGTGATTTTATTATTAGAGTAATCGCACGCATTGCACTTTACAAAGCAGCAAAGTTTTTTTTTTGTTTAACAAGTTTAGCAACTGTTCTAAAATATTATCATTGTTAATAATACTTATTTATTTTATTACATATTACACTGTTTTACGTTTAACCTCTGACTGCATTGAATGAAATGTCGTGGACTTGTAAGCATATAAGCTAAAAATAATCATATTCATTACTGCATAGTGTTCTAAAATTTTATTTATATATAATATATAAAGTTGGTGCCCGATTTAAACATTGAGACCACAATATTTTGATTGTAATTATTTCAATTTTTAGTTCTTACGATTAAAAAAATAAAAATAATATATACAATTAGTAAATTCATAGTGTACCTCTTCGAAAGTTACCTCAAATTTAATTTAAAATATAGAATAGTTATTTTTTAAAAACAACGCTGTCAGAATACGGGAATTATTTTATATTAGTGCTAACATCATTCTAGCCTCACCAAGTGCTGCTTAATAGACCTACTTTAATCTCTCTACTAAATAAATAGTAGTTTTATTTATATATTTTTTGTTCTTTTTCATTTTAATTCGATTTCATAAATGGCTTATAATTGTACAATAGTATGTACAGTTCTGCTATCACACATTACATGTGTTTTAAATGATAAGCTAGTCAATCCAAAGATGGACTCTACAATTACTAACAGTGTGAAAATACAATGATTTACAAATGTATAAAGCAATGCTATTTTCATTTTTGACGGTGAAACATTATTAATGCGTCACACTCAGAACATAATAAAACTATATTAAATTTCATTTAACTCATTTGAGCATGACACATCATTATAATCAACCAACCGAAATAAAGTCAAATAAATTAGAAGTTCACTGCTTTGAACGTCCAGTTTCAAATTACTAGACATACTCTTATTATAAAATGATTTAACGACAAATCTTATTTTAGATCAATTTTTAAACATAATTATTACTTTCTACTAAACATTTAATTAAGTATATAATATGTGCTGCTTAGTAAATAATTATTTCATATACATATTTGTCGTTATATCACGAATTTTTGAAAATATAGCAGCAGTGATAACTGGACGTCGTCCAGTGACTGACTGCAAAGTTACAATGCAAACGAACACAAACATATAAGAAATAATCGACAATCGTATGTTTTACGACTGAAGAAAAATTTCTTTTATGTCTTTAATTTGGTTGATTGGCAGGTAGGATAATAGGACGCATTCAATATAAAATGTTATACATTCAATTTCTAATGATTCATACACACATACATACGAATATACTTCTATTATAGTTTATAATTGAAAATTAAAATGGCAGATTTACAAATAAAATGTAGAAATTTGCAGATTTTAATTAATATAGAATAAGAAACTAAAAAAGAAGTATATACACTCAAATGTTAGATCAAATTAAACTATAAGATCAACAAGCTATAATATAGTTCTTGCGATTTTATAGATGATCTTATAATCAGTACACTAGCGCCGAACCACGCACAAAAATAACAAAGAAAACAGAAGAAATTAAAAAAAATACAAATTCGTTTACAATTTACTTATATTTGCCAATAATTAAAATTTCTCATATGCATTTCATCACACATAAGTATATGTACAAAATTGATATTGTATTTAAGTGAGAAGAATATCTCTTGTTATATATTATTATATATTATATTTTCTACCCAAACTGTCTATAATGGTGTGAGTTTGTATTTTAATTATATATAGAATTTTGTTAGTTCGTGCTACAACAATGCGTATTTTATCCAACAATCGAATTCCTTGCAGTCACCACTGATTGAATCTATTACTATAAATTAATAACGTACACAAAACAATCAATTTATTTGTTTAAAATATATAAAACATGGTTAATAAACTTTATCACGATATTAAAATTATATTAAAAAATTTCGAATAACAGATATTTGACTGAAACAAAGAAACGAAAAATGCACAGTCATTAAAATACATTTCGAATGATTTTTGGCCCAAATTACAAAGGTCTTTTATTTCGAATAGTATTTTTTAAATAACTGTACAAATCACTTGCGTTTAAACTGGAATTATATAATTACGCATGTGTACTTGTACTAATATATTTATGTATGGCTAATTCTCATCATACAACAATTATATTGTAAATGAAATTGCCGCTTGGCCATTATTTTACTTAAATTATAATTATAAAGAAGCTCATAAAATTCCAAATGTGATTACAACAATCACCAGGATAAAGTTTTCATTCATTTAAAACACAACTGTCAATTAATTATAATATATATAATATGTATATAAATACACTAACAACGCAACACTGATTTGCATTTTGTTTCATGAACATCCTTGAGAAGCGCAGAACCATTACGATCATCAAAAGACACTTAGGCATACATCCAAATTAAACGTTCATTCAATAATAAAAAGAGATTCTCTGTGTCACAGAGGATACATATTATGTATTATTGTGAATTTATAGAAATTTTATACATTTCAAATAATTAAAATTTCAACTTTATCCAAGCAAAATATATTAAGCATAATGTAGATAATTTAACAAGTTTTGATATTCTATTCTAATTCTAATATATTTAATTTCTTCCTAAAAAGAGCTGAAAACTCAAACTTATATAAAAATTATACATAAAATAATAACGCGCCTCTAAAGTTATATGTTTCTAAAATGTTTTTTTTTTCTACGTTTAATGAAAACTACAGGAGAATATAAAGAAAAGTATCTAGTTGATACGTTTATATTATGATAACGTATATTATAGAAATAAAACTAACAAAATTGATTATTTTAATAAAATAGTTTTTTAGCTAAGGACGGGAACAATCGAACAGTCATTTTTACTAAAGATACATTCAAAACAATCATGTCCTGATAATCGAAAAGGTTCCCTAATGTTTTTTGATAATAAAGATGGCGACTCAAAGGTGTATACTCATGTAAACAAATATGATTTTGTTCACATACATGATCTCCCACAATTAAAAACAGATTTTAAAACAATACGGCTTTTACTACAAACGTCTTACCGTTACAAACAGACAATTATGAAGATAAAGAAAATTCTGTACAATATAATATTATTATATGTTAATTAAAACTACAGCACGGCTGTCCCATAATGTGTACCGTGTACCGTGTACCGTGTACCCACTCCATAAGTCTAACTAGCATGGCGAGGCGCAATACTGGCAGCAGTCAGACTCTTTCTACACACAGACACTGCATTGCTAGCATTGCACACGGCAGATAGAGATAGAATACATGATGTGATCTTTTTTATTATTTTATATACTTTTATCATATAAACAATAACAGACACGTGGTCGCGCGCCAATCGTTCTATGAGTCCATCTATGTCCCTGGCTGAAGATGCTGCGATGATGAAAAAATGGTGTTTTTGCTATTTTGTTGAATGATTTATTATTGGTAATTGGTTGTAGTGGGTATGGTGCGGCTGCTGGCACGGGACAAACTGCGCGCACCTTACCTGCTCCCTCCATCGCGCTACTATGACGATGGCGGCATCTCTAACGGCTGCGGCTGATTGATTGCCTCGCACCCTACTGCCCCCTAGGCCATGCCGGATGCGGCAGTGGCTTGTGCGGCAGCAGAGTTACCAGCCGCTACACCACTTGGTGTATCAGGACCGGGTTCGGACGATGTGCTAGCCGCACCCGAAGTGGATGCCGGTTCGTTAGGACTCGCGTTAGTGTCTTGATTACCGCGTGGCAATAAAACTGAATTTAATTGCGGTTGGATACTTAGCTCTGTAATATTAACACATTTTTTTACAATAACTCATTCATTTTTTTGCCGATTTCGGCATCCATGTATATCCCTCATTAAATAATATATCTATACCTTGTTCTGTAAAGTTGAAGAGTGGCGGTAAGTCTCGACCATTGGGCAAACGAGTGTTTGCTTCACGTAATTCGTTGAAGAAGGCGTGCGCGCATGCTTGTAACGGATTGATACGGGACGATGGCGTATACTCTAGCAAACGGGAGACCAACTCAATCGCTTCTGGTGGCGTACGTGCTCGAAATACCTGCTGACACCAATGAATATGATGCACCAAACTTCTAGATTTCTTAATAAATAACATATAATTTTCTTACAATTCAATGTTTGATGAACATTATAAAATATATTTTACTAAACTAATAACTTGTCTATCATCTAATTAAAATAAAATGTATTATTTTATGTATCATATGTATCAATAATTATTTAGATCATAGCTTATTTATAACTATATTGAAAATTATATATTATTAATGAATAAAAATAAAAATAATAATAAGCTAAAAATCACATAAATTCTCTTCAAATTTTATTTGTTTTAATTGAAATAACTGCTTAATAAAAATAAAATAATAATATGCATAATGTTTTATTATACATATTTGTAATAAATATATAGCAAATTAGTTAAAAAATATGATATTTTATTTATGATAATTCGTTATGAAGATGATTATCATGAAAAATACGAATTTAAAAATTATATCCGTATTAATAATTCGAAATAAACGATGAACTAGTAGTAAAATGCTAGATTATCATTTTGTTGGACTATTTAATATTAATAAAATCCAATCATGCGACACAAAAACATTTAAAACAAAATATAAATATTATTAATCAACATTTATTTTTACGAACTTGGTTGCTAATTATTATTTAATTATGTCAAAGCATCATGCACCTATCTATTGTTCTGTAAATGTATTTATATCTTTAAAAATAAATGTCTGATTGTGAGTCAAAGATGTACAATGTAATATCGTGATATATTAATATAATTGATTGGAAGGTTTAAATAATATAACCTTGTTACAGCCTTGTTAATAAGAAATGAAAATATTCATTTTTTAAATCGCAAAATAACTTTAGTTTAAAACGATATAAAATGTAAAATATTTAATTTATTTTTACAAGAAATATCTGGAGTATTTTTCTATATATTTTCAATAGACTTTTTTCGGTTGCATTCCGCTATGACAAAAGAATGTTATGAAGCGTGATCGAAGCTATCATTCAACACATATTGAGCAATCAAGACAGCCAGCACCATCGCAACCCTACTTACTCTAATTTTTTGATGCTCGGTAGTACATTTTGGTAGAGACATTCGCTGCAGCAGTAACTGCGAACAGACGCCCAAGTCTAAGCATATTCCGTTTGCATTTATATGAAAATTTTGAGTCAAATATAATTATTTATTTACCACATAACGGCAATGAATTATTTAAACCTGATTTAAGACTTGGGCCGTCATTTTTACATTATGTACCACCTTATTAAATGTACAATTAAAAAAATACTACTGTTGAAAAAGCATCATTTAGGAATATTATAAATTAACTAATAACATTCACTTATAAAAGGAATCGTATACTTGATAGTCGGTTAAATATTTATCAATAAAAATACATTGTATGCTTTCAGTTTTTATTGCAGTAAGTAACTTAAATAAAAACTATGGAAGCGCATACAATATTTTTATAGATTACGATATATATTGTTTTAATACCTACTTATTATATATAAATAAAAAGTAAAAAAATAAAGATAAGCATAATTACAGTTTCAATAGATAAGATTGTATTATTACCATTTTTTAAATAAATATAATTATATTTTATTTAAAAAAAGGCCACCTTGCAATATATACAATAAAATAAACGTATTTAAATAAAAATTAAAAAAATTATATAAATAATACGTTTATTTAGTGTAGCCCCGAAAATAATGGACCCATATTAGTAAACACGGAAAGCCCTACAGCAAAATAAAGACATGCATTTAATTCACAATATTCACTTTCCGTTCTCTAAATTGTTTTACGAATAAATATCATATGCAATAATTTTATTCATGTCCTGATATAAAGTCTTACCTTTTGCCATGGATGTGATTTTATTTGTGGGAACTTAAATTCGGTGTAATTCGGGTTCATTTCTCTAATTTGCTCTCTTGTTGGTGTACCCAACACTTTTATTATTTCAACCAACTGATCAACACCTGAATCACCGGGGAATATTGGTTGGCCAAGAAGTAATTCTGCCAATACACAACCAGCACTCCACACGTCTATAAATTGAAAAATATTTAATTAGTTTAAAAGAATTCGAATGAAATCGAAGATTATTGGCGTTTACCTATTTTCGTGGTGTAATCGATTGCACCGAAGATAAGTTCTGGGGCTCTGTAGTATCGACTACAGATATACGATACATTTGGTTCGCCCTTGACCAGGTGTTTGGCGCTACCGAAATCGCATAATTTTAACACACCCGTTTCTGGATCGAGCAAAAGGTTCTGTGGTTTTATATCTCGGTGGCAGATCCCTAGTGAGTGTATATAAGCGAGACTTCTAAATAACTGATACATATATAACTGCAACAAAGACATTTTATTGCACATTACACATAAATTATTTATATACTTTGTTTACTATGTTTATTTTTAAAACTCAATTCAGAAACAAAATAAATTTACATAAAATACGAAAGCTCACCTTTATAAAGCTGATGGGTATAGTTTGTTTGGACTTACTATAGTGGCGGGCAACTTTGTATACCGTTTCAGGAATATATTCCAAAACCAAATTCAGGTACACTTCATCTTTCTAATAACATATAAATAAACAATTAAAACAATATAAAAACCCCAATATATCGAAGAAAATTAATATAAAATAAAAATAAATGAATAATCCCTTCATAAATACAATATTAGTAGAAAGGCAATCCGCAAATAATAACTTAAAATTCAAAATTTAAGCAATAATTTTACATTTTGTCCTGTTAAATAATTATAATGATATGAATGATATCAAATGACTATTTTTAATGATGACTATAGCGATTATTTTTTGTCCAAGTATTTAATAATTTTAATTATATACCCTTCTTGTTTTTGCATTTATAATTGAATATATAAAAACAAAAAAATATTGCATATATAGCTTCGGCAAATGTAGCTCTTCTTTTCAATGTTAGATGCGGAATAGCAAAAATTACAAACATTAAACAGAAGCTTTTAAGAATATATTTAAAACTTAACTTGATTTAGAGAAATCTATTATAAGTATAATTATAATTTCTGACTGAAATGTATATGTTACAGTTAATGATAATAAGAAAATAGTATATTCTGCAACAAGTTTGGAATCAGGCATAATTCAGAATAGTTATTCTAAACATGTTGCAGATTCTACTTTCTCTAATACTTTCAATAAAATATGACATGTATTTTAATAATTAAAAATGACCATAAAGTAATATAAACTTTATATTATCTTATTAAACACTTGTATATAATAATACCTCACAGTTGCGCAAAATGTAACAATTCTACGAATGAAAATGAGATTCAAAAACATACAAAAATGTATATAAAATTTGATGGCTGTGTTTTCATATTAAAAAATAGCTATAAGGTAATATAAACTTCATATTACCTTATTAAACACTAGTGTATAATAATACCTCACAGTTGCGCAGAATGTAACAATTCTATGATTAAAAATGAGTTTCAAAAACAGATAAATATGTATATAAAATTTGACAGTTATGTATTTTCATAATAAAAAATAGCTATAAGATAATAAAAACTTTAAATTACCGTATTAAACACTAGTGTATAAAAATACCTCACAGTTGCGCAGAATGTAACAATTCTATGAATGAAAATGAGATTCAAAAATATACAAAAATGTATAGAAAATTTGACGGATATGTATTTTCATATTAAAACATAGCTAAAGGGTAATATATACTTCATATTACCTTATTAAATACTAGTGTATAATAATACCTCACAGTTGCGCAAATGCAACGATTCTATGATTTTATAAATTGTTTCAAAAGCATAATACAAATAAATAATTGTATTTAAACTGTAACATATATAAATTATATTATAATTATATAGAATTTACTCTAAAAGCTGTATTAGTTTTAAATATAAATAAATAATTACCTTTTCTCTACTGCGTACACGTACTTGAGAATTAGAGCTACGTTTGTCAAGCTGTAAATGTTTATATATGATATTTGATACGTAATTTGAAATATTAGTATTTAAGATTCAATTTACTAAAAAAAGTATTAACATGCAATATATAATTTTAATATGGACAAAAAATATGAATTCAAAGATATTTCCCTCTTAAAAAGAGAATAATATCTAATAAACTAACTAATAACTATTAAAAAATGAAAAATAAAAAAAGAAATCCAATACTAGTTAGTTGATTTGAGGAATTCGATTTTAGCAAAGTGTTGTGTGTCCAATCAAATAACAAATTAGCAAGCACACTTCGGCACTACATTGTGTCTGTGGGGCCGGGGTGTACGTACAGAAAACAGGGGTACCGGAGGGCTATACCTGCGAGTTCGTGCCCATGAATATGCTCATATCACAAGGCATCTCAGATCGCTAAACAACACAAAATCATTCACATGTTTTACGCTACATAAAGCAAATTTAATTATTTATTCATTTGTTAAATATGTTATGATCAAAATACTAGCTTCAATTTTTTTTATAAAAATGATTTCTAAAATTTAATGATTACAATTTTACTCTATACATTATTTAAAACAACTTTTATTAATATTTATTTAAAAATGATAAATATATTTTTTTAACAACAAGATTTTATTTATTCTTTAAATATTTAACGCTTAATATTTTGTAGCAATTGTTAATAAATATGATTTTAATGAATGAAAAACGTATTTTCTACTCATTTTAATTATTTAGTAGAGGTTCATTTACAAGTTAAATTTTGAATGAAATTTAAATCATTTTAAATAATAAGCCCGATTTTGTACACACACACAACACAGTACTAAATAATCAAAGATATTAACGCATTTTTTTTATTTATTTAATTGATAAAATAAAGAATAAAGAATAATTCTCACCTTGTCACCGCTGGAGTAAAAGAAATATTTAAGTTTTACTATGTTACAATGTTCAAGCCGTCGCATAATTTGTAACTCTCGGTTCTGAAAAATAAATAGAAGTATTTATTTTAGAAGAATATCTTAATAATAAATTGTGATATTTAGTGGTAGAGTTGATAATATTGATAATGGATACTTGCCTTGAATCTTTTGTCCTGAAGCACCTTCTTGATGGCGACCATTTCGCCAGAGTCGCAAAGCTTCGCTTGGTAAACGACACCGAAGCTGCCATTTCCTATCACTTTCGTATCTGTGTACGAAACTTCCTGAGGTCGATCGGGTCCTTGTCCCGGGGTCGCTACTACTGTGGTCACCTTGCCTCCATCTTTGCCTGAATATCCACCCGCAAAGAGAAACAAAAAATCCAAATAAAGTATCTCATATGTTAACACAATAAATATAATAAAACCAGCTTTCAGCATTTGACCAATATTTTCACTTAAATCTATAATTTTAAACCAAAAAATTTCACCTACTGAATATAGAATGTTTAAAATAAAACGGCATTTTGTAGTCTAAAATTAAAAACGATTAAACGTGGAGACAAGGGGGACATCACAAACTTTATCACGATTAAAAACTTCATTAAAAAGATGGCGTGAAATTAAGAATTATTCAAAATCTAGATTAAGCATGTATGAAATTAAAAAGACAACTTTTAATTTTCGAATTGTTGAACACACGAATCATCATGAAATTTTAAAAACTATTCTAGTTTCAATACATCAAATAAATGTCCCAAGATGTTAAGTGTTAAGGTCATGGTCGATCAAAAATATATTTAAAAGAAATCAAAAACCAATAAATTATTTTCTGTATCTCGATAGAAAGATTTTTAATTGAATTTATAGTTTATAGTCCAAATAAATTCGTGTGAAAAAGTTTTCTAAATGTATTTGTTTGCCGAAAATGCAAGTTCATGCTTCGGATTTGGGAATATCCCTCTACCGCATGGTGTGGAAGAAGAAAATCGATTTTGGTTTCTGTCTGTCAGTTTCCCAGTTCCAGCTAACCTAGTTCTAACGAAATACCGGCAAGTGGTGGGCGGTGGCAGTCCAAATATACCACATAGAACTTTGTGATTTTAATTTTAACAATCCTTCATCAAATACTCTTACAGAATTAAATTAATCCCAAAACTATTGTTATTAATATGTATATATACTATTTTGTTACGATAATTGTTTATAAATTAAATAAAAATTATAATAAAAATGCATTTTTCGACCACTATGTTATCAATTTTTGTATTAACGTNTTCAGTTATGGCTGACATAAAAAGACAATAATATATTAAACTTTTCAGTTTGGAATATTAAAGTATGTACTATAAAAAGTTAAATATTCTACAAAGTTAGAGTCTGCAATCATAATAAAATAGTTAATAAATAAATAAAGATATCTCTCCTCTCTTGTCAGAAGTAATTTCTTACCCTGAAGATGACCGCTAAATTAAAACGAAATTTAATCATTGTAAAAGTTACTTACTAAATATATTTATTTAATTTTTAGAAACTTTAAAACGATAATATTTAGATATTGATAATGCGCGATTAAAGTAAAAATAAAAATAAACAAATTTTACCTCTTTTAATACTCCGAAAAATCACAAACTTAGTATTAATAAATGACATAGGATTATTTAAAATTGTAAAAACATCAAACACATTTCACAAATAAACGTTATTGTAAATATATATAATTACAGTATAGCAGTAAAGCTAAGCTTCGAGTGAAAGCTCTGTGTCGAAAGTTTAGATCATATGTGCTTTATAAATAAAAAATTTATTTACAATAGTTCGCGTGCATGTAGCGTATATTATTTGAAACATGATTGTTTGAAGCTGGCGCAAGTGGTAAAAGGCAAGGTGTGCACATCGATCTATTGACCCAATTGGGATTATTTCTCGCAATATTGAACACTTAACTTTGGAATTGAACACTTATAGAATAATAGAAAAATCTTATTTCAACTAAAATACTTTTTGTATATAAATATGTATACAGACAAAAATCATTTTAAATAATTAAAATATCTACCATCTAACATGTTGATCCAGAAAAATATATAAAAAAACGGATGATTATTTGCGTAAAATTATTTCAAAAATTTCTCATCTCTACATTTGAAGTGACAGTTGTTTAAAAAATGTTTTTAAATTAGATTTTTACCTGTAGATATGTGACTTTCAACGAGAACAATATTTGTTATGTCATCTTCATAAGTGGTAGCTTTTTTAAGTTCCTGTTTTGTGCTATCAATTTTTGATTCTCGTTGTTTTTTACTTGTACTAGCCATAACACTATTTTAATTTTCGATATCTAATAAAAACCCTGATATAATATATGTCCCTCATTAATTTTATTAAAGCAAAATTAAATTTTAAAATTAATAAAATAATTATATATAAAAAGACATAAAAATATGTCCTAGAAGAAATATATTTTGACAAAACGTCAAATTACAAATTGCATAAAACAACTGATCTATAAATTTTATAGAATCCAGTTACTGGCGAAAGAAAGTAACAATTCGTTGAGTATTAGAAATCTTTTTGCTGCTTAATCATGTTTTTATATTTTTGTGTTTCATCTGCTAATCACAATTTAAACCTATCATTATTAATAATATTATTATTACTTATTTTTAACTTAAAATATATTAATTCATTAGAATGTACCGTAAATTTAAATAAATAATAACAGCACTTTTAAATTACAGCACATTAAAATGAATAATTTCATATAAAACATAATTATTACCTTCGAATAAATGAGAATATTTACTAAAATTTGACATTCGTTGACAGATATATTTTCAAATTCAGAAATTAGAATTAAACATTAATTAACTATTCAAGTGACATCTGATATTTGTCTTAATAAACTGTATCCTTGAATTTAGGAAAATATATTATAATCATTTATTTCTTTATACTAAAAAATAATTAAATAAAAATAATAAAATTTCATTTATCTTCAATGAAAACAAAAAATATTCTGACGTTAGATTTTTGTAAGGAAATTGTAAATGTAAATTTTATTTTTTTTAATTACTTTAAATAGTTAATTTTACGTTTAGTTGTAAATATGAATATATGCGGAATTAACTGATATTTTAACGAATTATCAGACGAATCTTCTTCGAAGAACTGAAGGTGATAGAATAAAAGGAAGAAATAGAAAAAAATATTATTTTCTGTATTGATAAATTAAGATTTAAGCCTTCAAGGCCTGGACCTAGAACGGCAAAATTTAATACTTAATTTGAGTTAGTTTTACTCTGAATCTATAAAAAAAATTCATTAAAACATTTAAAAACTAATTTTTAAAGTGTTAACAGACAATAAGTACTTCTTGATTAAGAATTTAAGATTTTGCATTAATTCTAAGAAATATATTAAGCAGGGTAGATAAAAATGAAAAAAATCTGATTTAAATTTGAATTTTTTATAAAATTTTATGCACCACTTCGTCTTCAACTAGTGTTAAGAGAATTTTTTCATCATTTTGACTTTGTGCATTTAAAATTGAGAAACNATTTAATTGAAAAGAACGTAAAATTAATCTGCAAGTTATAATATAAATAATAGAAATAAAATGAAAAACATATGAGGTCAATAAAATCGTAAACTATTTTTAAAACACTTTTTTTCGTATATTTATATATGCACCATATGCAGGAATTTAAATAAACTGAAAATATGAAATGTAAGTTCCAATTTGAACTTAGGTACATGTTTTTACACGTGTGGTCAGGGTCATTGACCCATGCTTACAAACATCTGTGATAAACTTCGCGTACACTACACAGATAAATATGAGCTAAAATGAAATTGGATTAAAATTGAATAGTAGATATGAAATAAAAGTTTAAAATAGTTTTTATATAAATGAAAAGTAATAATTTATTTATTTGTTCACGTAGTACCATCAATTTTTCCGTATGATAAACTCGGAAAAAGAGGAATAAGGTAAAACGACCGCTAATGTAATAAAGTTCCTTTCCTCTAAATTCAATCTCTTCAGTTATACGAAAATTTCAATCGATCAGAAAGCAGTATAAATGCTTAGATGATGTAAGTTGTTCGAACTAACTTAAATATTTCATGTTATTGCTGTAACACACGAACTAAATAAAGACAGCTGATATATTATTCAATCTAATACTGTTCATTCAAAATAAATATTCTTTACGTCAGGTTTTACTTTAATATTATAAAAGTTTTAACGATTTTATTGAACGTTATAGATGCTTTTATAGAATAGTTAGAGAATTGTTGAATGTATTGGAATTTAGTTTAAAGATTATAATAATAAAAGAAATTGAATAAATTTGTAGAATATATCTTAATTCTATCATTGAATGATTATAAAATGAAAAGAATCTTAAGGAAAAAAAATTGTATCTATATGTTTACAATCCTAAAACGAAATATAAATAACGTTCAAAAAAAGACATGCACTATTTTTTTTTAAAATTTCGTTTAAATTACAATTTGAATGATATTAATTCTATAATTTTAAAATAAAGATCAGTTGAACTTGAAATAGCAATAAATAACGTATTAAAAAAGACTTGTTATATATTTCTTAGTTCATTTTTAGGAGAATAAGAGTGAAATATAATTTATACTAAATACAGTATGAGTAAAGAACGTACATAAAAAATTACGATATATTTATTATTTTGTTTTTAAGTTAAATTGTAGTACAACTCAATTGTGTTTTGAAATAATGTTTTTTAATAAAAATAAAACATTAAAGAACGTAATAAAAAAGTCTTAATTCGCTTTAATACCGTTTAAAAGATCAAATAAACCTGAAATTTAATTTATATCAAATTCAATTTGAATAAAGAACGTAAAAAATATTTCATTTAGTTTCTAAGTGCAATTCCATTAAGTTTTGAAATAATGTTCTTTAATAAGAATTAAATATTAAATAACGTAAAAAAAGACAGTTTATATGATTTTATTTACTTTAAAAACAATTAATAACGTTAAAAAGTTCAAACAGAGCTGAAATTTGATTTATATCAAATAGCGTTTGAATAAAGAACGTATATAAAAAGAAAGGATCATTTTATAATTTATTTTGGACGATTTAATTTCATGAAAATGAATACAAATGAACGTAAAAAAATACAAGTAATTTTATTATTTTAATAGCATTTGCAAGATTAGTTATATATTTTATTTAAATGTATAAATCAGTAAAGAACGTATAGAAAATAAGACTGTTAATGATAAATAACACAATTTTAAAGTTGGAAAGTAATTAGGTATAAATAATTGAAGTACAAAATGAAAAAGTATAATTATAATAAAAGTTTATAATAACTTACTAGTGCCAGTAATAGAATATTTAAATTTCCTACAGAAGTGCAGAAATTTGGAATAAGTGGAAGTTTTCCTGGAACGACTTTCAGTTTTTCCAGCATTTTGTAATACGGTTTCAGAGCCAAGCCGTCGTCTATTAGCATCATAACCATCTGCTAAAGAACAAGACCTTTGTTTTGATCGTTTTTCTAATTCCCCAACTGACATAGATCTCTTAGTTTTTTTCACAAATGCATTTTGTTTTTGCATTTTTTTCGTAATAGGATGCTCATCAGCGGGTATAACCGTCTCATCGGGTTGTTTCTCATCAAATTTTGGAGCCATTTCAAGTGCGTCGTCGATCACGATCAGTTTTTCCAGTGCAAATTGATATTTACGATATGTTGAGAGTTTTAATCATTTAGCTGAATTAGATCGAGTCACGTCACGTCACGTTATATGACACTGGCCACCGTGTGCATGAAATTGCCACTTTCCGCTTAGTAATGAGACGATCTCACTTTTTTTCATAGTTCAAGTGATCCCGCCTGTAGTAACAGCGTAGGATGCTTATTAGTAAATTTACTTTTTGCCTAACGTGAATAAGCTATCGACACAGTTTCTCTAACTTTTTTTGCTACACTTATTATTTATTATTGTTTTAAGTTAGTGATAATTCATTTATTTAGCAAACAATTGTTTGATTATCATTGTTAACTAATATTTCTATAATTAACATATAATGCTGATTCAGTATTACTTTCTATTATTTATATAAGTATTGTCATGGAATGATTAATATAAAATACAAAATTGAAATCATTTTTTTTTTATTACTAGTTTTTAATTTCAATTTAATGATAGTCTTCTTTTTTTCGTTAATTGCATGTAATTAGTAAGGATTGATAAAAGAATAAAATTACTCTGTAATTTACTTCATAAACAGATTAATATAAAAAAAGTTATTTACTTATAATTACGTTTAGTTAAGAAATAATTTTTTATAAGGGTTTTTATTGAAATAAATAAATTGGTTTCTTAAGCGCAAATTAACAGATTTTAATTTCAAAAACAAGCGATTTTTGCAGATATTTTTATCGAATTGGTAACAGATATTAAAAACACTTTTTTTAACTC
>CM008238.1:1526771-1537011 GCA_002278615.1 Pogonus chalceus | reverse complement strand
AAAAAAATTCATTATCAACAGTTAATATAAACAATTAAAAACCTGCATAAAACAAATGCAATTAGTTACAGGTTTATTGTTGCAATGCATTTATAAAGATTAAGTAGTGAAATTTGAAAATAAACTCATCATACATATGCCATAACCTACAACCTACTAATAACTTTCTAGGTCAACTGAAAGTTGTAATATTACCTACTTTTTTTTTCAAAACGATAAATATATTCTAAAGTACAATAATTATTTATATTTATTGACCCCACACATAGCATCTTAATTATAAATATATGTGACATTGCCATAAATAATTAATATTTTACTTTAGTTTCTCTATTTTCACTTTATATTAATTACAGTAAAGCAAATTATATAATTAATTACAAATAGATACGTTTGATTTTATTTTCTTCGGTAATTTGTAATTTATTTTATTGCTCCAGATTATATCTGATGGTTTAACCACAACTGTAATAACCACAAATGTTGTGGTTTAGTAATTTAATTTTTGATTAATTTCAAATTCAAATTTAAAGATACACTTCATAAAAACTGAATGCATGCATCAGTAAATTTGATTTAATAGCATTTTTTTTTATAACTGTAACCATACAAAGATAATATTTCATAAGGAAGTAAGCAAGTAAATAATGATGTATTAATATCAATAAATGATTTAATGATCTCAAATTTGATCCAGATATAATTTATATAACATAAAGGTAAAGATTGAATACCACAAAACGTATAGAACATGCTACGGCTTTTCAGAATATGTGTAGATATACGCAATATACGCTAATACCTAATTAATGAACACTAATTGTTATTAGAAGTTCCATTAAAAGCACTTTATCATAGATGTTTCACATCAAATGTATTTGTATGTTACAATATACGCTGTAATACAATTATTTTATTTATAGCTAATATTATTTTCCTTGTATTCATATTGTAAAATGCATTGAAAAAGATTTCTTATTTATTAGTAATAATAGTACGATAGACGGAAAATGACTAGGGAAATATGATTAGTAATAATACCTTCTTATATGTAAGTTATACTTTACAGTATTGATTTATTTCGATGATACGTAAGTTATGTTGTAAGAAGTTACTTTAAATAATAAATTCAATTTAAATAAACTCTTAACGATATGTTTTTAGGTATTAATATATATTAGATTTTAGACCAAATAGAAAAAAGATATTTATAGGCTTACTTCAAATTTCAAACGATAATAAGTAATAAAAAAATCGGGTTTTTTAAAGTTCAAAGTCCAAAGACTACGTCAAGACGAATTTTTAATAAAAAAATATGTTTGATAGTTCTTAATATTACAGAAAAAAACGTTTATAATAACGGATCTCGGAAATAATCGACGGAAAACTTTAATTCAATTTTTTAATTATTATTATATCCTTATCAAAAACAAATGAAATAAATTATGTAATAAAAACAAAACAAAACACACATGTAAATTCAAAATATACAATTTTTTTCAAAAATATTTAATTTTAAGTATTTAAAAAAATATTTCAAGTCGATTGTTTTTGGGATTTTAAAGAAAATCTTTGATTCCATTTCTTTTCAAACGTATTTTTAAACAATGCTAGCTTTCAACGTTTCAGTTTGCAGAACAAAATCTAATCGGAAAAGATGCTGCAATAATTTTACGATCTTTTTAAAACATAAAGAACTGAGATTTTAATAATAAATTCTGATCATATTAGTGCACAACAAGCAGGAATGAAAAGTTGAATTCAGTTATAATCGTTATCACGACTGTGCCGTGTCGTTGTATCTGAATTCCTTACATAATAAATAAATTTTAATAACAAAACTACGTTATTGTTTAATTAGACCTCTGATAAAATATAATTCAACTTAAGTAACACTTAATAAACTTGCCAAAAATCAATTTTTCGGTACGCGATAAATCATTACAAAAAAATTAAATATAATAAAACAAATTCCTTTGTTTAAATCCACGCCTACTATACTGAAATATACATTTTCGAAATGTGTAAAATAAAACTCGAGAAATCCATAAAACGATAGAATATTTTATAATTATAAATACTTCAGCAATCTATTCATAACGAACATAAATTTGGTTATTTGCCAGAAATTAAATCTCCATGGTCCGACATATTCTATTTCAGTTCTTTTCGTACAAGGACAATTGTTAAAAAAATTAAACGAATCAGCTGCTTAATAGCTTACCATTTACAAAGCAGAAGAATACATGGATTTCTAATAAAAAATATATTAAAACGAATATTTTTTTATAATAAATTCATAGTCCAGAGTCCACCTGCCTTATACATACTTAGCAACTAGTATAAAATACATATCGATATAAATCACTGAAATTTATAAATATTATTTTATTAATTACTATCGATTAGTACCATATGTTCCGCTAAAATAAAACAAAATTTTATTGCAAATATTACAACATAATAATGCATTTAAATATATAAATGTTATATTTTATTTTATCACAATATGACATAACATACACTTAATAAACATTTCGATATAATACTTAAAATTAATAAAAATACGCCATTTTATGGATTTGTAAATTTTTTATTTATGTTACATACAAAATAAAATAGTCTTCTTTCCAAAAATGTTTTTTTAAATTTGCATTTGTTAATATTCTTTTGTTTTAAATTCAAATGCAAAAATTAGTTCTGAAAATTAATAAGTTTAATTAAATGTGAAAAATACTTACCGATGAATAAACTGCAATATTCATCTTTTAACTAATTAATGTTAATAGAACCTAATAAAAATATAACAAATATGTAACATGCATAGAAATAATAATAAATAAATTCGTAGATAGCTGTGAAATAAAACAAAATTTATTTATTTATTTTTTTTATAATTAGAAATGTCACTGATAAATAAATATATAACATTTAAATAATATAAAGCGTAGTGAAATATGTTTGCAATAAACAATGGAAATGCGGAAACTTAAACCCTTGTCTTCCGAAGCATACAAGTTATTATAGAGTACGATATCAACGATATGAATAAAATGCGAACGTCACAATGACACGCGGAAGCACAAACCGTGCAAGTGGGTAGGTAAATAGGTCGAATTCGTTTTAAACCTATTTTACTATAAATAACTGAAATATTCCTTAATTAATGATTTTCACGAGTGATCGACGAAAATTATACATAAATAGATCGGATGTAAATGAATTATATGAGGAAGAAGAAGAATAATCAGATGGAGGATAATAATTTGATGTTAGATGTATTCATTTGTTTTTTTCTTTTTTTAAGTAAAAAGGAAAAAACAAAGGAAATGCGCTTTCGTCAGATGTTGCTGCAGTGCTGTGCATGAGACGAAACGATGTAAAACCGCAGCAAGGGCGAGGCAGAGGGGCAGTGCGGAGGTGGAAAGGGACGCGCGGAACGGTTCCCTGCCCGTTTGACAGCCGTGCACCTACCCACAAGCGCGAATATTACAGAAGAAAGAACAGATAAAAGAATCTAAATGTACATAGAGAATTTGTCCCGTTAACCTGGACAGAATGGTTTAGTATGTGACAGGCGGCGCTATACTTTTTACGACAGCAGTGCCCGATCTGGTGCACTCGAACATACGATCGATGCTTAAAGGCGCCTGTCCGTCACACGTTTAGCGAATTAAAGACGGTAATATAAACGGACTATAGGATAAAATGACACGGCGACAGAATTGACAGCTCGATATCTGTGGTAACGACTGACTCGTTACCGTCGACAAGGAGCTGACCAACTGACTAGCTGATAACATAGTGGCTCTCCGCGAGCAGCCATGTTGGCTGGTTGGTCGAATGCTGAGAAGCTATGAACACGGAACATGGTTCTCGTGGGTTTAACGTCATCTCGCTAGCACCGTCTGTCATTAGAGGTTCTTAACGAGACTTGACGTTTTATGTCATTAAAAATAACCACAACTTACTGCTTATTTTCATGCCCCCAAGTGGTGGATTCAGTGGCTGCTTGTTGCCCTCGGCGAAGGACGTAGTTCTGGGACGCCCGCTCATTTCTCTATCGTCGCGTTGTAGTCTTCCGAACGTTCTTGAACTTCATAGATTTATCACATTTCTCGTTGACAACTTAGCACACACGAATCTCTCTGTCGACCCGATGATTCGGTTGCCCGTCCTTTCGTTAATTTAACACTTTAAATGGTCATACAGGCCACACAATAGCTCAAATGAACACGCACACAACACATTTACACACAAATTAAGTATCTATTCGTCATTTTATGTGAAAAAATTGTTTTTTAAACCATTTTAATATGCGACGGATATCACTTCACTATGATTTCAGATGCTACAGGCCCTTTACAGACATTGACCCATTCGGTAACGTTCGTGTCCAACTACATTCGTTTGGCAGCACCGACAGTGCACGATCTTCCCATCCACAGCCAATGCGATCGTTTCTTGCGACATTACAGCGTCATCACGTGCGTCTCTATTCAACTAACGACTTGCCATATCATCGAATGACGGCGCTGGATGCCAGCGCATTTCCTATACACTCATGGCGCCTTATTTAAATTAACTTAAACTAATTATTCCCAATATATTACTTGTATCATAAAATAATTAAATAAATAATATAAACTTTTAAAATGAATTGCCCAGACATTTACAAATCACTATACCATAGAAACAAAAAAACACAAACAAACAAAAGAATAACGATTTTTAACAAATATCCAGTTACCTTTGAAAACAAAAGAATGTATATATAGGGAAATAAAACACAGTATTTGTAATATGTCACACATTTATTCAAAAGTCAAATAAACATAAGATCATCATACGAGCACACGAACGACAAGATGGATCAAGCAGTCACAAGTAGCACAACAAGGCACCTAAAAAGGCATAGGTAGAAACCCAAATGCTACAAGACGTGGAACTATAACTACATTATGCAGGGCAATGGATTAACTTTCATATCGCATTCAAATCTCCATTTAATATTATACACTATAAACAAATGTAGAAAAAAAGCGTTTTTCATTGCTTTTACAATTTAAAACCTAAACTAAATTTGCAACAAAATGCAAAT
This sequence comes from Pogonus chalceus, assembly GCA_002278615.1. Lineage (NCBI taxonomy): Eukaryota > Metazoa > Arthropoda > Insecta > Coleoptera > Carabidae > Pogonus > Pogonus chalceus. The sequence continues at coordinate 1,531,910 of CM008238.1, read as the reverse complement.
AAAAAAAAAATCTGTAATAAAAATATAAGTATGCAGATAAAACAGTAGAAATAAATGAATAACTTGACAAATAAAATATACATAGAGTTGTTCATTTATTGCGGAACTAAAAATGGTGCGATCATTGAATGAGATATGCATATACAAGTAATATATGAAGAGATATTAAATCATAGACAATAAGTAGTTTTACATGTACACAAAATACAACAATAACTTACAAATAAATACAAACTATAATAAAGATAATAATCATATTATTATTAATAATAATAAAAGTTCTTTTTTATAAATAAATAATAATGAAAATGGAATAACTTTGGTTATATTAAAGGGAAAATAATTTTGTGGCATACATGCCAGTAACAAAGGATATACCTTAACGCAGGTAAATTAGTTTTAAAAACAAAACTTTATTTCTATATTAATTACGAATGATAGCATTTTATAGAAACAAGTTAAGTTTTTATTTTTACATAGATAATATGTAATACTATCAATGATACTTGTGAATAATATAAAATAATATCAGTAATTAATACCAAAAAATGCTTTATAATTTTAACAAAAGCTGGAATAAAATTAAAAACTATTTTCATAACTATTTAATAAATACTTTTGACGCACATAAGTAAAATTTTAATAATTTTTTTTTTGTATAAACATGTAAAAAATAAAGAATTGAAATTACATGAATGTCAAATAATATTAAGTCTTCATTTGAATGCGTTGAATCAAATTAATATGCAAATAATTGTATAATAAATGCACGTCAAATAATAAACCAGCCGCATTCAAGCATCCATCGTTATCATCCAGGAATGTGGATGTAAAAATACACGAATCACATCGTACTACATAATAGCTATAAAAGCACACAAAAAACCATTTATACGTACAACTTTCTAACTAAAGTCTATTTCATAAATATGGTTTCATTTTTTAATTTCAAATATATCATTCAATGTATATATAATATGTATATAATGTATAATAATTATAATAATAATCTATCTTTCTATACAGTATATTTAATTATTTATATGATACAAATGATCCCGTGTCTCTGAATATTATTTTGCAACAATAAGTATACGTATATTAATTATATAATTTAATAATTGTTTCAATGAAAGACTTATCTGAAACTCTGGCTATAACAGCCTTTAATTATAAAACGACGTTTTATTATCATTAATATATTTCTTGCAATTAAAATAAGTAAAATATATCGTAAATTAATCAATATAAAAATGATTTTTATGATTCTTTTTTGTTTCATTATGATGAGTTTCTAAATGTACAATGATGAATCAGTATTCAAAATAAATTTTTATTATTTTTTTTGCGATCCTTAATATTTAATACAAGTATTAAATATAATACTTGTGGTCTCACCCGTTCTTTTTTAAATCAAGAACTTTTATATTAAATAAGTACCTGTTTATTCTTGGACCATTACATACTATTGCGAAGGATATGCATTTATATTTCTATGAAAACGATAAAAATATTTGCAAATATTTATCAAAATATATTTACCCTACGTTTTAGGTATATTTCAATAATCCTAATTATAAAAAAATTAAAGTTGCTTCCAAATAAAAAACAAATATTATGTTCTAATTTTTCAATAAATAAAAACAATAAAAATAAATATTTAAAAAGCGATTGTAAGGATCACAAATATATTATTTTGTTTCATTCAAAACTTATTGTATCCTAAAAAAGATAAGTTAACTTGGATTCTTTACTAAGCGTTTTTGTCGGAAATCGTAGACTTGTCTACAGAAGAATACTAGGTCCGGTGATGTTACTAAAGGTGCAGGTGGTTGTCTGTGTTCACGATAGTAAGCACCACCTTCTGGTAATGGTACAACTTGATCGATTGGCTCCATGCCTTCTTCCAATCGTCTAACATTTTTACGATATCTATCATAAAAAATAATAATATATAATTTATGTTTCGATTAATTATTTATGATTTAACTAACCGACAATATTCGTTGAATGTAAGAACGTAACATTTATCTTCAATGCATGCAACGCTATTGGTGTCTTTATGTCTTGAGGCGAAGACTTCATCAGGTTGATCTATTGGTCGTCTTCCTTGATCTGTATGTTCTGGTCTATAGTACCATAGTAATGACATCATCATTTCACCTGTAATTCGTTATTATTTAGCCTAGTTTTTAATTAATAAATAAATTAAAATTTACCGTCTTCATCTTCCCATAAGGCAGCGACTTTTGCGACAAACGGAAGATCTATTTTTCGTGGACCAGCTTTTAATAATACGCAGTCGCGCGGCGATATTATATCCCCTTCTTGGTGTCTCATTGATGCGTAACATTTTCGAACTACCAGTGGTTCATCGCTCTGTTTATAAAATATTTTTGTTAAGTAAATGAATAAGTTTTGATTTAAAATTGGACTTACATTGATAAAAACTTTTCCTTGAAAAGAATCGCCTTCCCAAGACCAACCATTCGACCACCTAGGGATGTTAAGTGATCTTCGTGGTATTCTTGGCACTGGTAATGGCACTGGGTTACATTTATCCTTAGATTTTCGTTTATGTGCTCCAGATCTACCACAACCAATTTTAGCTGCTTTATTAGTAATTCTATGAACAACTGAATTTTGTTTTGGAGCACTGTCTGTTGGTTTTAATTCCGTTACGTTGTTCTGTTTATCTATCACTTGTTTTAAGACACTCTCTTGTTTAACACTTGTCCTAACTGGTTCTTCAACATATGCACTATTTAAAACAACACTTTCAATAATCCGATCCACGTTATTTAATGTACTATTAGATTTAGAATTGACGTTATTTTTCTTTTGAATTGTTTTCTTGGTAACAGGTTCTTTATTTTCCGTTAAATCTGAATGTGTTTGAGGAAGTTTTTCTTTAAGTTTTACGTTTTGTTTTGAACTATGAAGATTTCGCTCAGCTAAAGGCTTTGATGTTTTTAATTTTTTAGTAGCTGGTTCTTCTTTGGTAGTGGTGTTATTCTTTCTTTTAGTAGTTTTTCTATTTTTACCTAACATTATTTTTGGTGTTTTACACGTCATTACTTTAGTTTCAGTTGTTGCGGGTTTAATTTCACTGTCTATATTTAATTTTCTTTTACCATTATTTATTTTTATACATTTATTGTTATTATTAGCTTTCTTTATTAAATCTTTATAACTACCATTTACGACCTTTGTTTTAGGATTAGTTTTTTGTTTTTTAGCGTCTACTTCATAATCATTTTCAACTATTTCAGGAGTTTCCTCTATAGATAATTTTCTTTTCGTACATGTCCTTTCTAAATTATTATTTACTGTTTTTATTGTTGTATCTATTTCATCTTTTATTTCATTTTTCGGTTGAGGTATTTGTGTATCTTCTTCTATTGTAGATTTCGTTTTAATAGGTCCATTTTGAACAACAGGTACACATTGTTCTTTGCAGTCTTCCGTTATAAAATTTTGATTAACATCATCAAGGTTTAATTTTTTACTACATTCATCTGTTATGTTGCTTTGTACTTCTGTTTCAGTTTTGGGGTCTGTACTTTGATTTGTTTCTTCTTCACTTAACGAAGATTTTTCTATTTCAGGGATTCTCTCATGCTTTTGCTGTGTAACAGCGGATTCTACTGGCTCAGGAGCAGCTATTGGAACTTGTAATTCTTCAGGACTCTCTACTTCTCGTTTAACATTGCTTACTACGTCTGTTGTTTGTGGCGGTTGCGAGGATGTTTGATTATGGCACATTAATAACATGCCTTGATTTGTAGGTGTTTTTAAATTATTATTTATAGTATTTCGTACCATTGTTTTACCGAGTCGCGCTTTACCGCGTTTTTCAATAGTTGTTGTTGTTTTACAATCTATTAATGTTTCGGTTGTCTCCTGTTTGGCATCCCATTTTGTTGGTGTTACTGATGTGGGGCCAGTAGGAGTTGGTTGGTACGTAGCGCCGGCTGGTGATGGGGGCGGTGGCATTCCCGCGGAGCCGCGTGCAGGACTTGGGGGTCCTGCAACACTAGCTGGCTCTAATGGAAGGGCGAGAGCGACCGGTGGCAACGGCATTGATTCTTTGGCGATTGCGTTCGACCTCTTACCATCACCAGTAAGAGGTCCAGTAAGGACGTTTTTTGGACACGACTGCATTGGACATGGACAACTTTGATACGCTGGGTCTAAACAAATTAAATAAAAAAACAAAATAATAATAAAATACTTAGTTATTATTTAGAAAATTTATAATTTACCTATAAAAGCTAAATTTCTCGTTGGTGAATGAGAATAACATGGTGGTGCTGGACCACTCCCGTAACTCGTCGTGTAATAATGAGGTGGCGGATACGGCTCCACGATGGTAGGTGGTACAGGCGGTGGTGGAGGCGCGTAACTTTCCACCAGCGTAGGTGGCGGAGGCCCTGTTGGAGGTGGTTGGTAATTTGAACCACCGGCACCACTAGACGCGGTTACAACCTGAGAACTCTGACCTGTGGATGGTGGGGCAGAGTATAATTCAGGGTTTCCGGCGTAGTATTGTGGTCCTGCTGGTGGTGGAGGCGGTAAGTATCTGAAAATTATATTTAAAAAAAAAAATAGTAAAATATTTTTAAATTTGAATATGAAGAATGACCCACCTTCTGAAAGTAGTGGCATATGCTTTCGGATGCAAGTAACTAGGTGGATACGCACTACTTGGGTAACAAATATCGTGATGGTAATGTTGTTGTTGTGCAAATCCACTAGGAGCACTGTGATAATATTGTGATGGCGGGTAGCTATATGAATAACCAGGAGGTGCTGCATGTGTACCCCCTGGTGCCGGTGGATATTGTGACGTGCTGTAGCGGTATGTTTGAGCGGGTGGGGGTAAGGCGACAGGTACTTGCTCTGCTGAACCGCTGCTTGTTGATGTTATTATCACCTGGAAATAAATAAACTTGTTATCTATTTGGTAAAAAACAATTTGTATAGCTTATGACATTATACAAAAACATATTTATTAACTTTATTTGTTATTTACTAAACAAATAAATTTACTACAATAATTTAATTACTCTATTTTGACCACTTATTTCAAAAATATTTAAAATTGTTTTTATAATCTTAAATTTTTTAAATTAAATA
>CM008238.1:1315454-1329791 GCA_002278615.1 Pogonus chalceus | reverse complement strand
TATAATATAATAATAAAATAAATAATAATTTGGCATAAAAAATTAGATTAAATTAAATATAATAATATTTAAAAAAAATAATAAGTCATAACTTATAATCAAAATATAAAACAAAGGTACACCAATTTCTTAGATAATCTTATGTCGTATGATATTCGTAATAACAAAACTTAATTTTAAAAAGGATAACAAACAAAATACATAATAAAAAACATAAATTTTACGAATAAAATATTTATTCAATCATTTCAATAAATATATATAAATATAAATGCAAATAAGTAATGGTATTACAAATATTATATATAATTTTTTTAAACTTGAATGACATTTTATTATATTTGCTTTTTATTTGCGGTATTTAAGCAATTAAAATAATAATTAACAATTAAAATAAATATCCTTTGCTAAATTTATTAACATTTACTTAACAGAAGGACTAAATTTGACAGTTTATGAATCATTTTGACATATATAAGTGACAGCAGTATTAGAGCATAATAAAATTTTTGATTTGTACTTTATTTCTTATTTATGAAATATTTTTAATATATACAAAATGGAGTGGTTATTTGGTAAAAAATTAACCCCGGAGGAAATGCTCCGAAAAAATCAACGTGCCTTAAATAAAGCGATGAGAGATTTAGATAGAGAAAAACAACGAATGGAACAACAAGAGAAGAAAATAATAGCTGATATTAAAAAATTAGCCAAAGAAGGGCAAATGGTAATGACTTAAGGCTTAACGGATATTTAAATGTGGTACTGCAATAATTCACCCTATCATAGTATGCTTTATTTTATTCTTAATTAATATTCTTAAAAGAATTTATCGCAGTATTATATTTAAAATATAAAATACAGACCTTAACGAATTAATTTTATATACGTAGGACGCTGTTAAAATAATGGCAAAAGATTTAGTTCGAACGCGAAGATACGTTAAAAAATTCATGTTAATGAAAGCTAATATACAAGCAGTTTCATTAAAAATACAAACTTTGCGATCTCAAAATGCAATGGCACAAGCAATGAAAGGTGTTACTAAAGCAATGCAAAGTATGAACCGTCAATTAAATATGCCACAAATACAAAGAATTTTACAAGAATTTGAGAAACAATCTGAAATAATGGATATGAAAGAAGAAATGATGAATGATGCTATTGATGATGCAATGGAGGATGATGCTGATGAGGAGGAAACGTATGTATCATTAGTTAAACCGCGGGATTTGCTCTCAAAAATAAAATCTATGATAAAAATATCAATATATTATTAATTTTAGTGATGCTGTTGTATCACAAGTACTTGATGAACTAGGATTACAATTAAATGATCAACTGTCAGGATTGCCTCAAGCAACTGGATCACTTGCCGTAACTGGTAATAAACAACCAGCTGCTGCTGCAGCAGCAGCTGGTGGCGGTGGTGGTTCTATATCTGACGCTGATGCAGATCTTCAAGCGCGTCTTGATAATTTAAGAAGAGAATAAATTTAAATGTATGCATGAATCGTGAATGTTAATGAAATTTATATGAATATATTGTTGCTTTATACATTTTAAAAATAAGTATTTAATAAAGAGTTACTATTTAGTACTTATATTGTTTCATCGGCATTTATTAGAAACAGAACTGTTGTAAAATTATGTAAATAATAAAAATAATATATACTTTAATAAGTTTATATATAAATAAAATGCTTAATAAATCAATTAGAAAACGAACAAATATAATAAAATGTCATTAATATGATTTACTAGGAAATATTAATTAATTGAATTTTATATTGATTCAAATTTATATATGTATTTATTTTATATAAAATACAGAAATTCACCGTCAAAGAATTAAATAAAAGTTTGAAGTAAATAATTTTATTATATACTGTATATTATATATAAAATGAAACTAATATGTTTTGTACAAATCATTTGACAACCCATTAACGAATAATATAAAATATTTACGAATACATTTAAAATAAAAAGTGTCAAATTACATAAAATCAAAAGTAGGAACATCGTCAAATTGTTGTTGTTGATTTTGATTGCCGGTATTTTGCATTTGTTGTCCCATTTGCTGAGCTCGTGGGCCTCCTCCAGGCATTTGTTGCATTCCGATTAATTGTTGACGATATTGGGGTTGCTAAAATGAAATTCCGTTATAATAATTTTTTAATTTATTATTATTTATATATACCTGTTGAAGCAAGTGTCTTAGACCAGGATTATTTGTTAACGTAACTGGTCGCATCATTCTTTGTTGTTGATTAGCTGCCGGTTGTGGACCACCTTGTGGTAAACTTTGTCTTTGTTGTTGTTGCTGCATCTAAAAATAAAATATATAACTAATTTTATTTAAATAATCACAATTAAATTGTTATTTAACAGTTTTAAATTAACAAATAAAACAACGCGTCGGATATGTGGGGCGGAGGAGTCCGGCTTAACTAAATCGGCAGTAATTATATATGAACTATACCTCCATTTGTAATTTAAACTGCATTTCTTGCTGCTGTGCAACTTGTAGCGCCTCTTGTAGCTGCTGCGTTTTCATATGACTAATTATTTCAAGTTGACTTTTATATTGAGCTTCTTGTTGTTGAGCAGCTTCTAGTGTCTGTTTAAGTTGTACAATTTTTTCGAGGTTTTGTTGCCTCGCAGCTTCTAAATGATCAAACGGTGGACGCTGCTGTGGTACACCCATCATATTAGGGCGGAGACCTTGATTATTCGCATTTTGTTGATTTTGTGTGTTTGATGGACCTTGTTGCGGCATACCCTAATCATATAATTTTATATGAAATAAAAATTATGTCACGTTTAGCCAAATACAATTAAGTTGCAAATTATTTTTTTAAATAAAGCAACTCAATCATAAATAGAAACTAAACGCAACAATTCTAATTAGTAATATATAAATATTTTTATCAACGTCACCATTGTACATCTCCTATGATATCGGCCACTAATTTTGAAAAAAAAAATAAATACAAAAACCAACACCAAGGATTCGAATGCCAAACCAAAACTTTAATCCTATAAAATATTTACAAATATATAAAATTAAATTAGATGAAAAATAAAATTTATAAACATAATGAATTATAAATGAATGAACTAATTTGCTCAAAAATAGCAAAGTTACTTTACAGAACATAAAAGAAAATTATAATTATTTAACTTTGCTTAATTTTTGATATATAAAATATATAAAAATTATTTTTTAAATGAGATAATGCTGAGTTTTGTGCATTTTATTGTTATAAAAAATAATCAACAAGAATATTAAATATTTTTAACAAATTATTAATAATTACACAATATTCAGCACTGATGAATTCATAAACTTAATAATATTATATATTAATTATAAATAAATCATTACAACTTTAAACGAAATATGAATTTCAATATGGTACACGTGCATTATGTGAAATATATTACTGATGTTTATATTGTCGGTGGTAATCAGACATGCGATTATAATTTACCTGTAACGTCATTCTTGGGGACATAGTTGACTGATTTACTTGTTGTCCCAACACGTTGATACCAGACTGATTAGGTTGACTTGTAGATGTAACTACATTTTGCGTGATTTGTCCGCCACCCATTGCCATTGTATTTGTTTGTGACATCATAATGCCTTGTTGTGAATTCGGGGGTTGTGATATTGCAGGGTTATTCCCTGTAATTTGTTGCTGACCTCCCATTTGTTGACCAGGAGCATTTGGTATTCCTGACGCTCCTGGTACTCCAGCACCCACCTATTTTGAAATAAAAATCATATTGCATTAATCATTAATCGTAAATTTATTATATATCAAATGTGTTTACCTGCCCTTGCCGTCCAATTTGTTGATTAGATTTCTGTTGCTGAATAACTTTTCGTAATCTATCAACAAAAGCAACTTGATCATTTGGTATAAATCCAAGATACGCGCGTTTTTCAGCTGTATATAATAAAATAAGTACTTTTATATCACATGTAGCGTTTGAAGGTAAACTTGTAAAGTGTACACAACCAGCCTATAAAAATTATAATTTGCAATATTATGAAATGTTATTATAAAATATGAAATCTTACAAATCCAGTGCTCATAACTTTTGTTAAAGAATCTAAAGCATCACATGTTTGCGGATGAAATAATACTGATTTCGAGTTTCGTAAATAAACCCCTCCAATACTACCAATTAATTGTTTAGGCATTAATTGCATTATTAATTTTTGTGGCCAAGAATCAGCTTTCCTTTAAAAATAAAATTCCTCATATTAGAAACAAATTATTTAAATGTTTATAAGAAATACGTACAACTCAGGTTCACCGTCTTTCAAACTAGCAGATACCGAACATGGTACATGTCTCGTTAATTTTTGTTGATCTGTTGGATTTTTCGCTTTTTCTATCCATTCTAAGACACCGTGCCAAATTGTGTGCCGTTCGCGTGATGCAATTTGTGAGGCCATTGGTTGCTGATTTTGTGCAGGACCTGCACCAGCTTGTGATGTAACGGGTGCTTGAACTGTAGGTACCGTTGCTGCAGATACAATTGATTGTTGCTGATTTGGCACTGTAATATTTGCCTGAGAAACAGATTGTTGATTTTGGGTTATTGTTGTTGGACCCGAAGTTTGTTGTGAGTTTGCTTGGTTGTTTAACATTGTCATACGAATTGCAGCTTGTTGTTGTGGATTCATTTGCGGATTAGTATTAACTGAAATAATTTTTAAAAAAATCCAAATTTTTATTAGAGCTTTTGACATTTGTCAAAATAAATTATTTATAAATGTCCGGAATACCTTGTACTGCTAAATATCTCATTTGAAATGTCTTTTGCAAATACATGCATATCCATTTATTGTAATGAAACATGGTAAATTATTTTTTAACACTTAAATTTAAAAATTATACCAAATAAATATGTTCTTTTTTATTTTATGTATCTAAGCTACCTTATTTTTAAAACTTAAGTTAAAAAAAATTCGAATAAACCTACATAAAAATATTAATTAGAGATATCTTACTTGGTCCAAACTGGTTTACTCCAGGCGCGTTCATACTTGAAGGCGGTTGCGTTAATTGAGCAATAAGAGCACTTCCTTGAGTATTGTTGGGCTGAATAGGAGCAACGTAAGGCTGGCGAGGTTGAGGAGGCATTAACCAACAAGCTGTAGATCGACTTGGATAACCAGGCGGTTGCAGAGGTTGATTTGGAAATTTTGGTCCACCTATGTGACCAGGTCTTACTCCAATTGGAGGGACCATTGTTTGAGAATGCGGTGGTAACTGATTTTGCATACCTAAAGTATATTCTTAACGTAAATGTTAGACTCTTACTGTATTTTAATAAATAATAAAATAATATTATTTTAAAATAAAAATTTTACTTACCAGCTTGATTTGGAGTAGGCCTGAAAACAGGCCCTTGACCAACAGACGAGGGTACTCCGGTTGACCCTGTTTGTCCTATTAAATTTTGATTTGGTTGGGAAGTATTTGTCATAGGACTGTCATTATTAGAAATAGGACTAGGTAATGAAATATTAGTAGTAGGATGTTGGGGTGGTTGAGTCCCAATTGCACCAGGAGGTGGACTTATTGGACGTTCCTTTAAACTAAAATCATAAATAAATTATTACATATTTTTGAAAGCTAAAATTAAATTCTTACCAAAATCCTTTTAAAAGAACTAAATGCCTAGGATCTTTAGCATAATTTTTAGTTTGTGAGGTCGTTAGATCACCTCCCGCTTTTTCAAATAATTTAAATAATGCAGGTATTTTTCGGGGTGATATAATTGACAAATTTATGCCACGCTAAAAAAAAAATAAAAAAATAACAATTTATAATTTTTATATATAAAGCAATTATTTACTTCTGATAATAGCGCAGCTAATTGTTCACAAGTTTTTCCAGAAAAATTATATGATTCCATAACAGGTAATAAATATGGAGGCGAATTACAAACTAATATGCAATGTTTTTGAGCTGGAACACCTGGTTCTCTTTTATGTTGTAATTCTTCAAAACATTGCAAAGCTGTCGCTAAACCTTCAGCAATATTAGCATGAGACTCTCCTTTACCTCCAATTAATCTATATTACAAATAAACGTTTGAGACATGTATAAACAAGAATAATAGTATAGACACTTACTCCAATTTATCTAATGCATTTAATAATCTCGATGCATTAGTAAATGGACCAAAAGTGTCGCTGCTAGGATGTGGTAAGCAATCGGCTGCTTGATAAACGACGATGCCATAAGCATTTGAATTTTCTGATATATAATCGCGTTCTTCGATGCTTCCTTGAGTGAAACATCTAAAATAACATTTGTTATTAATACATACAAATTATGTATTGTTTACGTTAGGGATTCAGTTAAAAATCAGTTAGGAATTTAATATCATTGTCAGCAAGGTTACATCAAACAGAGAAGTTTGATACCTCAAACCGCTATCAATTATCCGTTCAAATAAGTCATCATAAATTTCGGTATATACGAGCTTAGGAAAATATTTCGATACATATATTACTTACTCTAGTGAAGGAATAATATAATTTGTTTTTAAATCATTAATATATGCTCCATTAGCTGCTGTTCCTTCGATTACGAAAACAATATCGGCTTGTAAGCTATGATCTGGTGCACCAACAACCATTTTTGCACTACATAAATATATAAAAATGATTGTATGGAAAACAATTAACGAATTTTAATATTTTCCGATTTATTTATTATCAGATATAATAACNATGAATGAACTAATTTGCTCAAAAATAGCAAAGTTACTTTACAGAACATAAAAGAAAATTATAATTATTTAACTTTGCTTAATTTTTGATATATAAAATATATAAAAATTATTTTTTAAATGAGATAATGCTGAGTTTTGTGCATTTTATTGTTATAAAAAATAATCAACAAGAATATTAAATATTTTTAACAAATTATTAATAATTACACAATATTCAGCACTGATGAATTCATAAACTTAATAATATTATATATTAATTATAAATAAATCATTACAACTTTAAACGAAATATGAATTTCAATATGGTACACGTGCATTATGTGAAATATATTACTGATGTTTATATTGTCGGTGGTAATCAGACATGCGATTATAATTTACCTGTAACGTCATTCTTGGGGACATAGTTGACTGATTTACTTGTTGTCCCAACACGTTGATACCAGACTGATTAGGTTGACTTGTAGATGTAACTACATTTTGCGTGATTTGTCCACCACCCATTGCCATTGTATTTGTTTGTGACATCATAATGCCTTGTTGTGAATTCGGGGGTTGTGATATTGCAGGGTTATTCCCTGTAATTTGTTGCTGACCTCCCATTTGTTGACCAGGAGCATTTGGTATTCCTGACGCTCCTGGTACTCCAGCACCCACCTATTTTGAAATAAAAATCATATTGCATTAATCATTAATCGTAAATTTATTATATATCAAATGTGTTTACCTGCCCTTGTCGTCCAATTTGTTGATTAGATTTCTGTTGCTGAATAACTTTTCGTAATCTATCAACAAAAGCAACTTGATCATTTGGTATAAATCCAAGATACGCGCGTTTTTCAGCTGTATATAATAAAATAAGTACTTTTATATCACATGTAGCGTTTGAAGGTAAACTTGTAAAGTGTACACAACCAGCCTATAAAAATTATAATTTGCAATATTATGAAATGTTATTATAAAATATGAAATCTTACAAATCCAGTGCTCATAACTTTTGTTAAAGAATCTAAAGCATCACATGTTTGCGGATGAAATAATACTGATTTCGAGTTTCGTAAATAAACCCCTCCAATACTACCAATTAATTGTTTAGGCATTAATTGCATTATTAATTTTTGTGGCCAAGAATCAGCTTTCCTTTAAAAATAAAATTCCTCATATTAGAAACAAATTATTTAAATGTTTATAAGAAATACGTACAACTCAGGTTCACCGTCTTTCAAACTAGCAGATACCGAACATGGTACATGTCTCGTTAATTTTTGTTGATCTGTTGGATTTTTCGCTTTTTCTATCCATTCTAAGACACCGTGCCAAATTGTGTGCCGTTCGCGTGATGCAATTTGTGAGGCCATTGGTTGCTGATTTTGTGCAGGACCTGCACCAGCTTGTGATGTAACGGGTGCTTGAACTGTAGGTACCGTTGCTGCAGATACAATTGATTGTTGCTGATTTGGCACTGTAATATTTGCCTGAGAAACAGATTGTTGATTTTGGGTTATTGTTGTTGGACCCGAAGTTTGTTGTGAGTTTGCTTGGTTGTTTAACATTGTCATACGAATTGCAGCTTGTTGTTGTGGATTCATTTGCGGATTAGTATTAACTGAAATAATTTTTAAAAAAATCCAAATTTTTATTAGAGCTTTTGACATTTGTCAAAATAAATTATTTATAAATGTCCGGAATACCTTGTACTGCTAAATATCTCATTTGAAATGTCTTTTGCAAATACATGCATATCCATTTATTGTAATGAAACATGGTAAATTATTTTTTAACACTTAAATTTAAAAATTATACCAAATAAATATGTTCTTTTTTATTTTATGTATCTAAGCTACCTTATTTTTAAAACTTAAGTTAAAAAAAAATTCTAATAAACCTACATAAAAATATTAATTAGAGATATCTTACTTGGTCCAAACTGGTTTACTCCAGGCGCGTTCATACTTGAAGGCGGTTGCGTTAATTGAGCAATAAGAGCACTTCCTTGAGTATTGTTGGGCTGAATAGGAGCAACGTAAGGCTGGCGAGGTTGAGGAGGCATTAACCAACAAGCTGTAGATCGACTTGGATAACCAGGCGGTTGCAGAGGTTGATTTGGAAATTTTGGTCCACCTATGTGACCAGGTCTTACTCCAATTGGAGGGACCATTGTTTGAGAATGCGGTGGTAACTGATTTTGCATACCTAAAGTATATTCTTAACGTAAATGTTAGACTCTTACTGTATTTTAATAAATAATAAAATAATATTATTTTAAAATAAAAATTTTACTTACCAGCTTGATTTGGAGTAGGCCTGAAAACAGGCCCTTGACCAACAGACGAGGGTACTCCGGTTGACCCTGTTTGTCCTATTAAATTTTGATTTGGTTGGGAAGTATTTGTCATAGGACTGTCATTATTAGAAATAGGACTAGGTAATGAAATATTAGTAGTAGGATGTTGGGGTGGTTGAGTCCCAATTGCACCAGGAGGTGGACTTATTGGACGTTCCTTTAAACTAAAATCATAAATAAATTATTACATATTTTTGAAAGCTAAAATTAAATTCTTACCAAAATCCTTTTAAAAGAACTAAATGCCTAGGATCTTTAGCATAATTTTTAGTTTGTGAGGTCGTTAGATCACCTCCCGCTTTTTCAAATAATTTAAATAATGCAGGTATTTTTCGGGGTGATATAATTGACAAATTTATGCCACGCTAAAAAAAAAATAAAAAAATTACAATTTATAATTTTTATATATAAAGCAATTATTTACTTCTGATAATAGCGCAGCTAATTGTTCACAAGTTTTTCCAGAAAAATTATATGATTCCATAACAGGTAATAAATATGGAGGCGAATTACAAACTAATATGCAATGTTTTTGAGCTGGAACACCTGGTTCTCTTTTATGTTGTAATTCTTCAAAACATTGCAAAGCTGTCGCTAAACCTTCAGCAATATTAGCATGAGACTCTCCTTTACCTCCAATTAATCTATATTACAAATAAACAACGTTTGAGACATGTATAAACAAGAATGATAGTATAGACACTTACTCCAATTTATCTAATGCATTTAATAATCTCGATGCATTAGTAAATGGACCAAAAGTGTCGCTGCTAGGATGTGGTAAGCAATCGGCTGCTTGATAAACGACGATGCCATAAGCATTTGAATTTTCTGATATATAATCGCGTTCTTCGATGCTTCCTTGAGTGAAACATCTAAAATAACATTTGTTATTAATACATACAAATTATGTATTGTTTACGTTAGGGATTCAGTTAAAAATCAGTTAGGAATTTAATATCATTGTCAGCAAGGTTACATCAAACAGAGAAGTTTGATACCTCAAACCGCTATCAATTATCCGTTCAAATAAGTCATCATAAATTTCGGTATATACGAGCTTAGGAAAATATTTCGATACATATATTACTTACTCTAGTGAAGGAATAATATAATTTGTTTTTAAATCATTAATATATGCTCCATTAGCTGCTGTTCCTTCGATTACGAAAACAATATCGGCTTGTAAGCTATGATCTGGTGCACCAACAACCATTTTTGCACTACATAAATATATAAAAATGATTGTATGGAAAACAATTAACGAATTTTAATATTTTCCGATTTATTTATTATCAGATATAATAACCTAACTTTAATTAATACATTTTATGCTTTAATTGGAAAGTTTTATTTATTTATAACATATTTAACATTCCTTTGTATACACCTTTATCTAATTGAGTAGTGATAAGAGTTTGAAGACAACGAAGACAGAACTAAGAATTAAAATAAGAGGAAACACAAATTTGACAAGTTGTTTATACTTGTATAAGTCCAAAGAAAGTTATTTCGCGTAATCCAATCCAAAGAAAGTATAAATCCAAAGAATGTATTAGCGTTTAGCGGCTAAAGAAAGTACATAAAACGCGAAGCTCAAATCAAACCAAACAAAATTACATTGAGTGCATTCTGTGATGTACAGTTATTTTATTATTATTATCATCCTTGTTTTATACTACCCGCACAACATTTAATTTAATAATAATTATTAAATTTACAAATTTTTTATCGATTAATGCCTTTAAGTAAAATATAGGATTGAAAAAATGGTTTAATTTGCTTCAAATGTTTGGATAACTTTTATAACAAGAATCTTAGAAGTGTTTTCAATTCGTAAATATGGAAAAATAATAAAGTTTGTTGAAATAATTAAAAATTCTCGTTTAAAAATATAGACTTATTTTATATATGAATAATAAAAGAAATCAAATAATTGATCAATTTTTTATTTATATTTTATATTCATAACATACTAGTATAAAAAAACTTAATATAAAAAACTTAAAAATATAAATGCTTTACATATATTCAAAAAAATTAAAGCATTTGAATTAATTCATTGTTGAATCTAAATAAGTCTGGAATGAAGATCTCCCGCTCCGCGCCATGTAAAGAAATATTGTCTAAAAATAGCGGGTTCAGCATTTTCAACAACTCTTTGAGCACGAGTCCATGATGGATAATGTTTAGTAGTTATAAAGTTTTGAGCTTTGCTCATAGCTTCAGCTTTTTCCTTGGCATTACATTTTTTACCAGTCCAAACATATATATCGGCCCTTTCAGTATCCAAAATGAAACAATCCTACAAATAATATATTTAATTAAATAAATATTTACTGTTTTTTTTTCGGTAACTTACATTAGTATTAAGCATTTCTTGTTTAATTGGTTTTTGCGTAATTTTATCTACTTTCATTTTACCATCAGCATCTGATACTTTATATAAAGTAACGCTATTTTCTTCACTACGTTCAAATTTTTCGTCATCTCCACCGCTTGATTCATCAGGAATCTGTTTAGCAGATCCTGAACCAAGAACATCGAAGAATTTTTTGGATTCATCTTCAGTACTGAATTCATCTATAAATTAAATAATTATTGATTGGAATATTTGTGTTTTTGCGGAATAATAATAATTACCAATAACTGAAACTTGTGCACGTCCATGATTATCAATATCTCTGATTGAATTTGCTGTGCTAATACCTTTAAGTCTTTCAACACGTTTGCTACCAGGTCCTACGTAAACATATACATTGCTACCACTGTCTAAAATAAATGTATCACCTTTATTCATTGATGCAACAGATAATTCAACCTGAAATTTGAAACATTAATTAATTTTATGAGATATTTTTAATGTAATATTTAATTACTTGTTTAACTCGGACATTTTTCTTCCCTTTAACTTGATACATTTTCTTTTGAACGGTTGTATCAACATGACGAAGTCCACCAGCAACACCACCAGGCAAATAACTAATACCTTTTTTAAAATGTGATTTAAATAATTGAGATTCATGTTCTTGAACTTCTCTGTATTGGATTGGTGCTCCACCAAGATGGTCATCAAGTTGTACCGTGTATATAGCAGCGGCTGTTGATTCATCTTGAGATGTTTCTTGGCCAAGCCAAAAGTGCAAATCCCAACTAAATACTCCGTTCTTTTCTCGGGTGAAAAGGACGATATAAGAATCTCCAGTATGGAATTTTCCGTAATCATTTTGTGGATACGCCACTGGTTCGAAATTCTAACAAAAAAACGAATTAATGATTACTTTTTTTATATAAAAATTATTGATACAAAGCAACAGTATAATTAATTTTTTTTAGCGGTCACGCATCAAATATTTTTATTCGTAGACATTTAAAATTTTTAATTTAATAGTTATTTTACGTTTATTGGGAAACTTGAAATCATCCGTAAATTTAAAAATAATCAAATTTTCTTTTAAAAAATACGAATTTTACCCAGATTTTCGACAAAAATTGCAGATTATACTAAGAAAACAGTCAAATTTATCGTTTTCTTAAAATCATCAATTTTAAAGATTTGTACAAAACGCCATTTTTCGGGCAAAAACACGAGTATTACGCTGCAATTCGAAAGATATCTAAAAAGCAAATTCAGCTAATGCAACTCCTAAAATTCAGATTCTTTTTCTGTCCAGTTTATTCTGAAAGAATGTTATTTTATGTGCAAAAACACGTTTTTTAGCTGCAAATCACGAAGTTTTACTGTTTAAAGGTTTTGAATTATAATATTTTTTGTAATTTAAGAACTCCAAATTTAATATTTATTAAGATATTTTAAATCGTCCGTAAATTAAAAACTGTTAAATTATCCTTTAAAAAACACGAATTTTGCAAGTATTGTAGGTTTTACTAAGAAAGCACTCAAATTAATCGTTTCCTTAAATATATCTTCAATTTTAAAGATTTATACAAAATGTCATTTTTCGTTTAAAAACACGAGTTTTACGCTTCAATTTGAAAGAAATCTATATATTTTAAATAAATATATTCAGATCTAAAACTTAAAGTAATATAAAAGCGAATTATAACTTTAATATTGTAAGAATTCAAGGTTTAATGTCATGTAGACCTTGTAACATGACTCAATTTTTTGAAAACTTATTCATTATATCAATTTAATTAAAAACAAGTAAACAAAACAAGGTTTTTAAATTAAAAAAATGTGTTTCTTGACCACTTTGTCAAAGAGATGATTCATATTTTCATTTCAAGGTTCGAAATAAAATTATAACAATAAAAATTGTTAAATCTTGTTAATATTTTTATCACTACCTACATACAAAAAATGATTAAATTTTAAAGTATTTTAGATAAACCTTTGCATTACTAATATTTATTTCAATAAATTTCCTTTAATATTATTTCTAGATCACGAAAAACTGATATTTTAATCTCAAATAATAAAAAAAAATGTTTTTAAAACATTACGCAATTAAATATTATCAACTGAATTAATATCAAAAATGTTAGACTAATCGTCTAGTAAATAAATATTTACATTATTAAAATAAAAAATAATATTTTTACAGATAGAACAAAGAATTTATTTATTTAATAATAACTTACTTGAATTCTCCAAACTTCTAGTCCTGGTTTTTTACCAGCATTTACAAAAGCAGAATGTACAACATTTTTGCCTCTAGCATTTTGTTTTTGATTCGAATTTTGATCTGTAATAACAGGAGTAGCTTGTCCTGGACGACGTCCTGTAGTAGCTGCTGACCCAAAATCGGTTGCAAATATCGTCGCCAAAATGGCAACACAAATTAAACTAAATCTCATTGTAATAAACTTAATATCCTGTAAATATAAAAGACAAATGTTCGGATATAAATATAGAATAAAATTATTCCACTTACCTAGAAATTTCTAAATTGTTGCTCGACTTTACGCTGGTCTTGAACTAAACTAATATGACCTTAGACTAGTGTTTTATATACATCTTGCCTCTGTTTTCATATAATTGACCCATACAGAGATCAAAGATAAATTTTTTATGTGTATCACGAAAAAAACTTTCTCATATTTGTTAATTTAGAAATCATGGAAGTGTTTGAATTAAAAATTATCTTAATTCCTGAAATTTAAGAAAAACCCGTTCTATCAGATTTATTGTTTATATAAAATGCAATTCGTCTTGTTTACGTATTTGATCATTATTCCTGTAATTGTTTATCATAAAAAAA
>CM008238.1:1287316-1297653 GCA_002278615.1 Pogonus chalceus | reverse complement strand
AACAATGAATGAATATTACAAAATAAAATATTCCAGGAAACTCGGAAATCCACAGATGTTATCTTAAATCCATTTGGATTATTTAAATAAATAGAATTACATTAATCGTTGACATTGTGCGTTAACCGATTCTTAAAACCCACGTTAAAATTTAACTAAAACCTGTTAAGTGTTTAATCTCTTTACACAGTACCGGCAACAATTTACATCAGTTAAACATGGACTTATATACTTGCTCAGGTAAATGTTAAAATCTCCGCCGCAGAGACTTATCAACGTTTTGGTGGTCGAACGAGCCAGACAGCCTGTCGCCAAGAATACTCACTTAAGAATTCAATTTTACTCTTGAGTTCTCACTTTCAACTATTTTACTTAAACTAATTTTCGTTTAAAACATGGTTATAATTGAATTAAAGTATATAATAACATTTTCAGATTCACAGATTTTGATATTCTATTATATTTGTTGAGAAATTTTATTAATTTCTTTAAGTAATAGTTATATANTATATATATATATATATATATATATATATATATATATATATATATATATATATATATATATATATATATATATATATATATATATATATATATATATATATATATATATATATATATATATATATATATATATATATATATATATATATATATATATATATATATATATATATATATATATATATATATATATATATATATATATATATATATATATATATATATATATATATATATATATATATATATATATATATATATATATATATATATATATATATATATATATATATATATATATATATATATATATATATATATATATATATATATATATATATATATATATATATATATATATATATATATATATATATATATATATATATATATATATATATATATATATATATATATATATATATATATATATATATATATATATATATATATATATATATATATATATATATATATATATATATATATATATATATATATATATATATATATATATATATATATATATATATATATATATATATATATATATATATATATATATATATATATATATATATATATATATATATATATATATATATATATATATATATATATATATATATATATATATATATATATAATTTATTACAATTACTAGATTATTTACCGAAATTATTTTTATTATCTATTTTATCAAATAAATTATTTAAAACTAGGTATTTTTGCTTTATATTTCAAATGTACATTAAGTATTTTAAACAAATTGTGAAGAAATATGAAAAATATTCTTGATCAACAACCAGATAAGTAAATTCTAATAAATGCTTTAACCTAGAGTTAAGCAAATGCCCAAAAATGAAGACAATATTAATATTAATAAAACGATAATTATTTCTCGTAATAAGACTATTGAAATATATAAATATTTAAATAATTTTTGATAGTATACAAACAATGTAATTTCGTGTAGTTATAAAAAATATTTTTTCGTCAAAGGGTTGATTTTATTCACATCTCGAATTATTTTCCAATGCCCCATATCTTTTCCGGAAGTTGATGGACTGACCGGATATTAAACATCTAGTTTTATATTGATCTGCGTCTACATTTTATACATTATATTACTTAGTTTCTTTATTACAATAATAAAACTGTTCTACACAAATGATAGATATAATATATTTATTTTTATAGATTGAAAAATTATTTATTTAAATGTTTGTAAACGTTCCAAATCATTATATTACCTAATAAAATGTTTCATGAGCTTTTACAATTTTACTAAAATTTCATAAAATAAAAATATAATTTCCACGAAGCCATAAACCCATTACCCGCCCATCGGAATACAATAAAAACATTTTTCAAGTTTTTAAATAACCAATATCAACAATCACACGTGTCAGAAACATTTCAAACGAAAAATTTCATTCATAAAACTGAAATTTTTCGAAGCATCTTCTCGACGACCATTTGGGTGGTCAGTACAACAAAACACCCACACTTAATGCTTGCCTTTGACTTGAAATTTGTATATAACCATCGATGAATGGGAATAACAAATACCTGAGTATATGAATGAAGTAGTGGTCGATGCTATTCATGCACGGCTTTTAGAATTTTATCAGGAAGTTGTATGCGGTTTTGTGAAATTACTTTTAAAATTGCGATGTAGAACGCCTTCTTGTTTTCAATTCGTTGCAGAAAATATTTTAAGTGAGTTTTGTTTGAAGGTAGATTTATGAATGTAGAGTTTTACGTGATTATGCAACTTTTAAAGGTTATAAGAATTTTCAAGTGTCCACCCCTAAGTGTAATATTTTACATAAATCATCTTGTTTGTAACTTTTGTTCGTTTGATAAAATAAATAAGTATTTGATAAATATTTCACATACCTAACTATTTTTGTAAATATAATAAATTCGAACAAATTTCTTCAAAAATTGACTAAATAAATCAATAATTATTAAATAAATCTAAAAAATAAGTCTTAAATTTGTCCCAAAAATAAGAAATTTAATTATTTATCTATTTTGAAGAGACAATAGCTTCTTGCCCGATGTTTTTTATTTGATTTTTGATTAAGAGTTGTTTCAAAATTTCTATTTCTTTTTGAAAAGTAATGTTTCAGAATAACTATGATTATTTTTAATTGAATTCCATGATTTGTAAATTGTAGATATTTTATGATTTCGTAAATAATAAATAAAAAAAAATCATTTTTATATAAATCAAATAATTTTAATTAAAGTGACATTGTCTCAGTTCTTGTATTTATGATTTTTTCAATAATATTGACTTTATATTTGAAAATTAATCAAATTAAATATTGAAGAAATCATTAATTTGATTTTTTTTTTCAAATTTGTATTAAAATTAATTATAATTTTTNTAGAACTTAATATCAATCAAAGAAATAAATAAAGATGTTCTAAATCCAAATATAGTGTTTCATACTTTGTAAATGATTTCTATATTTCCATCATTAATATTAAAGACAAAAATATATATTTAATGTTAGTTTTTTAGTTTTTATGTAAATATTGCATGTTTGAGTAACATCACAATATATATCGTATGACATAAAATAATAAAAATAATTTTTGTTTCATAAATGATTTTCGACATGAAATTCTCAAATCGCGTGATTTATTATATGTTTAAGTGAAATACAAGATGATAAATGATATTGAATATGATATATTTAAGTTGTTTCTAGATTACGAATTGATTTCTTAAATTGTTTTTGGAATTTTTCCTAACATCAGCTAACTTTTTCATAACTATGATATTATAAGTTATAATCTTTGTAAAGTAAATGTAGCAAATATTAACCATCGATAGACAATCGCAATATCCGATCTCTGTATGACTGAAAGTACATATTATAGCGAGCACTGAACATTACACATACTCAAAGGGAATTTTCTCTAAAGGTTTCGCGATACAACAGTAAACAGAACATTTTGACGCGATGATGATTCCATAAACATGGATGATAAAGCAAGTTGACCGCGTGTTGAGCATCAATCATAACCACAGCGTCCAATGGTCACTGATAACGTGAACGAACAGATGCTGGGTGCACGGGATGCTGGCTTAGACGACGCGACGTATGGACTATAGCGTCGAGNGACGACGCGACGCATGGACTATAGCGTCGAGACGCACTCGGGCGCAAACTAACTGATAACCGCTCAGTGGCGTAGCCATCGAAATTAAGATGGGACCCTACCCTGAAGGTTTAAAAAATCGATTTTTTTGTTTCATAAATCTATTCCTTATACTGTCTAGAATGATCCTCTAAAAGAATTTATTGATTTTCGAAGTCATTGCAAAGATACAAGAAGAATTGTAGAGGCTGTACAATACATAAACTGCAGTACCGAAATCTTTAAAATCACTGATCGCGACTGGCACCATAGAGGTGCCTCTTTTTGGAGGATTCTGAATATCGCTGTGCTTTAGAGTTGTTAGGGTAAGGTTCCCCCTTAATTTAACTTTAATTTAAGATACTTTGTTAAAATATAAATAAAATATGAAATTTTCAGATATGAAAATTTTTAATTTAAAAATATAATTGATCTGATGTTTCACTACTATATTTTAAGAAGCAAATTTAAACAGTTTTAGATCTAATAAAATTATTATAGAAACAATTAATCAATTTTTTGTATAATATCTTTAAAAATATAGTTATAGATTAATAATAATAAAAAAACAATCTTCATTTTACCAATTAAATTTAAAAGTTGGCTTAAGCCGTCATAAGATATTATACCTTTTGGTTTCTTTATAAATTTTGAAATGATGATAGAAAAAAAGTTATAGTTCCGTCTATGAAAACACAAATTTTATTCGTAAATAAAATTTATGTGATTCGGTTCAGAGAATGACAAAAGATACGAAAAAACATATTGCCCAGCGGGTGGCAATGGTCCGCCTTCGCGATTATCCGTTTGCAGAGCACGAGTTGTATATGGGGGTGACCGCGAAAAGCATCATCGGTTATAAAGGCCCCCCATCTGTACCCTTACAATTCGTACAACAGTGGTAAAAGACCTAAAATTACCGAACGCACACAAAATAGATATATTTTTTTATGTTTGTCAATAGTTGACAAAGAAATCAACGAATGAAAGGAAAATTAATGTTTTCCTACTGTATTAGGGAATTTATTTGCAATTATTGTACTTATTACTTAATAAAATAACTTTGCTACTATTTACTTAACCTCCATCTCCTAATTTATGTTTGGTAACCTGCAAAAAAAAGACATACTTCCCAAAAATACAAATAAAAACAACACATTTTGCAGTATCTAACGATGTTCAATACATAATATATTATTTATCAATTGATAAATAAAATTTTAATGTAAATGACCAAATTTCAATAGGTTTTTCTTTGAAAAATAATTAATAATTAGTGAAACAAATGTCTAAATAATTTTTTTAAGTAAAAATATACTCACTTACCTAAGCAATGCGCATTTCTAAAACAAAAGAGAATATAAAACATTAATAATTGCAAAATTCAAGTATATTTACATTAATAAACAAAATAATTGACATAAAAATTTTGATAAATAATAAAATATATACCTGCATTGTATTTTAAATCCTTGTTTTTAGCCCATGTTGTATAGAGATCTAGATAGTTTCTTAAACACTGCACTATACACTCGAAACAAAATGATACTCCAATCAGGATTACAAAATATTCTTAAATTGTTGAAGTCAAAATACAATTTCTACCATATTTGACTAATTAAGAATAATTTGTAATCTGGAGTTATCTTTTGTTACGTAATCGCGAAAGGACTTTAAAGATGATGGTCCTTCGAGACACGCGCGCGATTATCTCCTGAAATAATAAAAAAAAAGTTATTAATAAATTTGAAATATTATAATTTAGATTGTAACTTACTTTCAAATTAAAAACGAGTAATTTTTTAACTGGAACATCTGGAAACTCTGGATGGATTATTTTCTTTCTAGAATATGGTTTGGAATAGTTGTAATGGAAGACAAATAAAACTAAAATCAGANCTTTTAAAAATATTTTTAATATAATAATAAGTTTGTAATATATTTTTGACTGTATTCAAATTTAAAATTAGTATAAGTATTATTATATCGTAAAATTATATAATTCAATAATTTTCATATATATTATTTAAGTAATCAATCGATTTAGAAATTAAAAACGGAAACTATCAATATCTTTGAAGTGAAATTATATAAATCGTTGAAAATTCGACAAAGATTGAAAAATTCTACTGAACATACTAATCGAACTTAAAATTACCCTTATAACTAATAGAACTTATAACTAAACGAACTTATATCTAAACGAACTTATAACTAAAAAAACTTATAACTAATCGAACTTATAACTAAACGAACTTATAACTAAACGGTCTTTAAACTATTTGAGATTTAAACCAACTATTATTTTTTATAATAAAACATATTTATGTACGATAAATATGAATGATTAAAAAAAATAATAATGTAGTCAATAGCAATGTTAAATAAAAATAAAAATAAATGTACTTCCCTGTTATTCCCGAAATCAGCAAGACGTCCCTTGAAACTGAGAATTCTGTAACAAATAAAACACTTGAATAAGTAATAATCCCGAAATTAAATAAAATATATTTAGTTTTAAATAAACGCGTACTATAACACTTGAATACTAACAATAGTTTCAATTGTTTAAATTTAACAATAAATTCAAATATGAATAATAAACAATACATCTACACACTTCAAAAGCTACGATGACACTGAGGCGCCAATGTTTTAAGCAGGTAGAAAAAATTTAATTAAAAACGGTCATCGTTTGGTTTTAACTTGTTACGACGTATTTTTTAATAGATTTATATTGGAAATAAATTCTAATATCTAAAATTTATATTAAGAGGACTGTCTACTATTTTAAATTTTATTTATGTATATATTAATAAATAATTTAAAATATATTTAAGAAAAAGAAAATAACCCTTGCTTATAAGTGTTTCATAGCGAAACAAAAATGATTTAACTGCTCTCATTAAAAGTTCCTCTTAATTAACATTAATTAAATGAAGAGCGAATGCTTTCTTCTTAATATTAAGACCACCACCTGGTATTTTCATCATCTTAAAGGTACTTGCGATATCTTCAAACAATACACTTTAATGATAATGAATAGTCTTTGAGAAAGCGTTTATATAGTATAGACATTATTTTCATAATATTTAATATAAATATAAGTATATTTTTAATTAATAGAATTTTAAGAGTGAAATTATGAAATTGAAATATTTAGAATACTAAAAATATTTTCTATTTGTATCAGAGCCTGTTTCGTGACTAAGATTTATGGGGTTGTTGTTTCAGAAAATTATTAATTATTATTTCAATAAAGAGTTAACATTTAGCTTAAGGAAAACATCAATCCTTTATACAGGATGTCCTAAAAGGGTCAAGAACTAAACGTTCGAAAATCGTTTTTACAAAGAATTATAAGGAAGGATTTGCATTTTAAACCTTACAAAATTCAGCTTGTGCAAGAATTAAAACCAACAGACCATCTTCAACGATTGAAATCTTCGAGAGGTTTCCAAACTTCGGAAATACCTTGACCCTATAACGCGGAATTCTTATAACACGAAACAAAAATGGTGCAGTTTTCTTATAAAGCGATTTTTAGTAGCATTCCAAGTTTAAAATATTATCTATAATATTTTTTTCTTTATGTATAATTAATTTTTGGTTTTATATGGAGTAAAAACAGGGAGTCCTGCAATCTTGCAGTGCCTATATAGAGCTTTACCTGATTGGTATTATTTGTTTTAATTTAAAGATAGTAGAAGTAGATTTTATAAAATAGTTTATATATAATGGGAGAAAAAACTCGACAGTAGTGATTTTTTACCCAACTTAATATTTCCGTGTTTATGTTAAGTTTTTCAAAACATCAAAACGATCCCAAATTTAGGTACAATTCCGGTAAATCTCACATGAATAGCATTCGAAAAATAGAGGCGTTAAACGTTTATTTCATACGCTTGAAACGCGTTATTGTCGCATATAATCCGACCTAATCCGTCCAGGGAATGTGGATCACAAATAAGCCAATCATATAATAGAGCTGTTTATACAATTCTGATTGGCGGCTGACGATTCCCGTGTTATTCCTAACACAAATAAACATAAACGTTTTCTATACTAACGTATTGAACTATGTGATTTGTTTGGTATTCAAGTGTACTCATTTGGTGCAGATTTTATAGAAAAATATTATGTAAGAAATGGATTTGGACTTTTGTTCAAATTTGTTGACAAGTTTATTTTATTTGCGGTTTTGTAGGCGTTGTTATTATCAATTGTATTCAAGCAATTTCTTCTTTTTTTAAGTAATAAACAGAAAATATCTTAAAATTATGAAAAAACATGGTTTTCTCTTTCTAACTTTTCAAAATGGATTCACTTAAATAGTTTTTTTTAAGAGATGTAAAGTTTCAATACATTTATTTCTTATTTTGTCTAGAATGATTCTCTAAAACGGTTTATTGATATTTGAAGTTATTGAAAAGATTTGCTGCCTTTTTGCTATTTTTTAAATTTTCTAAAAATCCTATGTTTCACTATAGTCAATCAAATATAGTTTAAGGAAATCTAAACGATTTCGTTCTAAGTTCTGATCACGACTGGCATCCGTAGAGATGATTTTTTTTGGAGGTATCTGACGCCGAAGGCTACCACGGCTCCAAATATGAATATTTATACTTCAAAAAATTTTGTAACAATAACTAAAACATGAACAATAATAAAGTAAAAAACCCCAAATGATTCAATTGTTATTTAATAGTTGAAAAAATTCCTGAATATTGCTGTTTTTTGGAACTACCAGTAGTCAAAACATATTTGAACTTATTCTAAAATTCTATGTTAAGTTAGAAATGATTTAAAACCTTTCATATTTATTGCAATATAAATAGGTAATTTTTCCATATTATTTATTTAATCATATTAATAATAAATAACAAAATATATTAAATAAAATCTAGCATTATTTGTGTTTAATTACATTAATAATCATGGGAAAATACAAACTCCGCCTTATACAAAAACTATTAAAACGAAAAATACCAAAAGAACCAAAGCTAATAATGTATCCATTTAATATTCATTATATAAAATCACGATACCACAAATAAAGCCGGCAAAAAGTGTCATGAAAAACAATATGCCTATTCACCCTCAAACATTGAACGCTCCCAATCTCCCAGTACAACGAAATAAAATGATATAGCGACCAAGGGCGAAACTATAAGCTTAGTATCTTGCAAAATACCCACTAACAAATGTATAGAATGACACTAAACACATTTACAACGGAGTTTATTGAATCGCACCAAACAATTCTCGAGGGAGACGAATATACCCTGAATTCCTATCGCTCGTTCGTACAGATCGTGGATTTGATGTTGAGTTAATATGTCAGCAAATAAACTACAACTTGATGTTGAGATTTTAGCTGGAACTTACTACAAACTTATGGTTATTGGTTTGTCTTGTATGTGCCTATTGCTTTATGGAAGGGTATTTTTGCTGGACAGTGGTGGAGATGCTTCCAATAGCTAATTTTATAAACAAAATATTCTGGCTTTACATGCAATAATCAGTTTTGGAATTTTGTTTCTTGGCTAGATAAATTATTTATTCTTTTAAAAATTTCAAAATTTAAACTATTTCCAAAGTTATAGCAATTGTAACGAATACTAAATATTAAGACGCTGACGCTGTAATATTTTTTCTTTGGCGTTTTCNCCCTTAAATAACTTATTAAATCATATAGTATAGGTAATTGTAGAAACAATTAACGAACGCCACTGACGTGACAATTTAATTTCATATCCACATCCCTAGTCAGAGAATCAACATTTAAAATCAGAACATTATGATCTGACTCCCGCCCGCAAACATTGCAATTGTATAATAGTTACACAAGTAACATATATTCATTACAATTGCACCCCATTTGTAATGTTGGTATTACATGTGTCGTATTTAACACCCTTGGACAATTTATCTATTATTGCATTTGTAATATGAGACGTCAATTAAGTTTAACTGTGAGAACCAATATGAGATGTGATTGAAGATCTGAACTATTTTTAATAGTATTATAATATTTTAAATTAATTTTAAAGAAGATTTATTTAGGGCATGAAGATATTATTAAAAGTTTTTAATATAATGAAATCCCGCTAATCTGAAAATCTTTTCACGGAAAATCAAATCAATCAAACTAAATGAATTTTCATGTCATGAAGTTCCGACTTTAAAATGAACTGAAGTCAGTTTTGCAATATGATCGGAGTAAGCCAAGGGCGTGCAAACGATTGTCAAACAGAGCTAATAGAGTTACAATGTATGTTATCACGGCCTAGAGCTGAACAATAAACGTTGATGTCATGATACCCCTCTATATTCACGGGGTATATACCCCATCGGACTAATATTGTATCCGGTTTGTATAGCCAAAGCTGCTGAGCTGCGAGATCAAATTGTGAATACTATTGGATTCGCGGCCAGGGATGGATTTAGATTCACTTTGTTTTAAAAACATATTAAATTCATGCCCATATTTTAATGAAAGTATTTAAAAATCCCTTAATTTACGCGAAAATAGAGTCTGTCAGTACATTAGAAAGATTATTGGATATAAAACCTACACGGAGAAAATTATATGGTAAATAAAACTATCAGAGTATTTTAAAAATTTGTCTTCAATGAGTGATTACTATTTTAATTATTAAATCTATTAT
>CM008238.1:1227598-1246607 GCA_002278615.1 Pogonus chalceus | reverse complement strand
ACGTAAATTAATTTCATTAAAGATGATACTAATTTATATTAGATAACGTTTGATATTTATAAAGTTATGAATGCTTTTATGTAACAATTTGTATCAAACTTAAGCAAGCGCGAAAATTTGAATAGAGTTTAAAATAAAATCGATAATTGTTCAGATAATTATTTATTTTAATAATAATTGGCACACATTCTTTTTACAACAGAGGAGAATGACAAAAATTCTGTACAATTATTTCATATTTATTGTAATCAGCAATCACAAAAGTTGCCAAAAAAATAAAAGAAAAAAATGAAAAAAACATATTTGCATTGACTTTACACTAAATAAAATATACACCTGCAGATAATTATTGTGTTTTGAGTAAGAATGTATACAGTATTTACACAAAGCTTTAAAATATTAAGTCAATACGAACTAGTATGTACTTGACTAGTGTAATCAATTCAATTAAATACTGATGTGTAAGATTTTGTGATCATTCACGTGCTCATTTTTTTATGATCTGATCAGTTAGAATATTATTCTTCTATTTAATTAATTAACTAACAATTCATAACGTCTGTATTTATTAATTATTTACAAACAGTGCAGCCACTTACATAAAAAATAATTTCAAACTATATATAATATAAATATACCCATTCAATTCTTACATACATTTTTTATTTTTTCATTTAATAATTAATAATAATAACAGAATCATCAATAAATTAATAATATTAAGAATAATATACAAGAAGAAATGATAAATTAACTGGAGTAAAGAAATATTATATTAGGCCAAAACATGGCTTGTTAACATAAGTGTAGATTGCTCATTCCAAAACATGTGACATTGTTGAAGGACTATCAAAATTAATGAAATTATAATTTGATAAATTAATTATTAGTCTAAACGCCCTTCAACATGAACTTGTAGATAGAAATATGTATGCGGTCTACACAAAATTATCATTAAAATTTTTATTATTTGTTTTGTGCTAAGTACAATTTTATTTAAAGTTATTATTACTGTTACTTTTTTATTTTGCACGTTTGTTCAGACTACAAACAGCTGAACACAATCATGCAAGAGCACATCGAGGTACATTCTATCACCAATGTAGAATGCGAGTAAGGAACTAATCACGGAAATGTTACTTAGTCTCATTTAGCGATATCACAATTTGAATATTGCAGTATTTATAACATTTTAGTAGCTAGATATGCTTGAATTATTTTATTTAGTAGTTAGTCGTAAGGTAGTAATTGCAATGCATGTATTTTATATATACCTTTATATTATATTTCAATTTAATATGTATATAGCAACCATCTATAGCTTTAAAAATATTTTCATAAAATAACATATAACTTCTTACAGTACAAATATTTATTTTATTATTATTGTATATTTAATAAAATAAAATATAAAGGTGTATATTTTGAAAATTCGATAGAATTTGAAGATATGAGTATCTATTTTAAAGTCGGTAACAACGTGTGACATTCAACATACAAAATAAAACATATAATAGTGTTATAGTATTATTTCTTCGTTGTATTTGACTGACTAGAATATTTATATTATTAATATTATTGATTCATATAAAGAATAACATTTAGTTACAAAAACCAAAATATAAGTAGGTACATATCTTCATATAAAGCTGTTGTTTATTTTTATGTATCGTTGTTACATCATAGCTGCTATTTATTAGGCAATTATTTATATATCTAACTCATTAAAATCTGTAATTTTTATTTTTATTTTCGTAACACTGTACCCTAAATGTAATTTCAAAACTGTTACGTGAACATGTTTTAATAACAATTAGGTAGTTATATCTATAGTTTTATTCATTCTAATTAAACAATTTTTTCTTTAATTAATTTCTTTTAAACGGTATTTTGTTACATTAGAATGTATATTACTATATATATATTTTATACAAAATTACTTACACATTAGGTTATTGATTATATTTTTGTTTGTTTTTTTTTTTTAAATTTAATTTTCAATGTGAAATAAAATGAAAGCTAAATTACGATGTTGTTGTGTAAGTATATTTGTATAGTTAAAGTCTGAAGGAAAGGTTTAAAACAGCGTGTATATGCAATATCCGTGATGACAAACAGAACGTATCCGTGTATGTATAAAATAGGACAGAGCGCAAAACATTACGGTCACCATCACCATTAGCAACAACAGGAAGACACTTGGGATGTATGTATGTATGTATGTGCTGCTTGTATAACCAGCCACAGCCAACGATTCCGTACCGTATGCGAATGCATTGATTGCATGCGCATGCATGAAGCTGAATCGAGACATGTAAAAAGCTGACATGACAAGCAAGCAGGTAGTTTACGGTAGTTGTAATAGTATAAAACATCATGCATCAATGTTTTCTTTCTCTGCTTACTTCAATATACGGTACGTAAACGTTCTTTTCATTTATAAATTTATTACTCAATGATTGATTTATTTATTGACTATGAAATTCATTATTACGACTATTGTGCTGAGATTCATTTAGGCAACTATATAATTATATTTATATATTATTATTATCATCAATTTGTTATTGATTTTTTCAACAATTATTGCACATGTTAGTTTGAGTGAAGCTCGCAAGTGTCCATCAGGAATGTTTCACAAGATTCGCAATGACTGACTTGTGTTTCAAGAGTGGAATGCTGTAGCCGCTTATTGCTTGTTGCTGAACTTTCAGCCAGCACCTTGCTGTGACGTACTGCTCTCGAAGCTATCGTCATCTGCTGATGTTCCATCGTTGTTGTTGCTATTGCTGCTGCTCTTCTTCTTCTTATTGTTGTTGTTGTTGTTGTTGTGGTTGAAGTTGTTGTAATTGGTGTTAAAATTTCTTCGTTCATTGTTGATACTAGAGCCGTTTGCTGTCGTTTCCTTCTCAGTCTTGTTCTGTGTTTCAAAGTCACTAACAGATAGGACCGGGGCCTTATTCTTTGCAGATGACACTGGACTATCATTGACCACACTATCCACTCGTACAGATGCACTATACTGTTTTGTATTATTACTAAAGTTCTGCATTGTCTTACTACTATTACTATTGACACTAATAAAGCCTGAGCTATAGTGTCCAGGCACTGTGTCCTTGTTGTTATTGTTGTTGTTGGGGTGTACTGTTGTAGCAGTAGAGGGACGATGTCCAATTCCCGATCTCGCTGTTGGATAAGTTGTGTCGGGGTTGTAACTGCTACTGGTGCGGGTGTGCGGTGTAACGGCTGTCTCCTGGTGTTGGGGGGATAAGCCGCCCGATCCAGCAACCACGCCATCGTACCCCACCGGGCGGCCAATGTCGCCACAACGGAAATCAAAACTGCAGCAAAGACGTCCGTCCTGATGGCAACACACAAAACATTGTCAACAAACGCCATCCAACTCTTAATTATGTTTTGTGTCGATACCCTTCACCTTCAATGAACACTTTTTCTATTCAATTCAATTTAAATAATTTATTTTTAAATTTATTTTATTTTTTAAATTATCATAAATAAAAAATTAACCCAGGCTAAATTTCAATACTGATCAATCAAATGATGCAATTTATAATATCATTAATAAATAATTTAATTAATTTTATCAAATAAATTGTGAATTGTGCTCGTCTATTACGTTATCATTGATAGACTCGAGTTTCTATTGAAAATAAAAACATAATATTAGGATACATGCATTGTGTGATATTGTTTCAACTATTGTCTGAGATAAGATGTCAACATGCAAAAGAAAAACATTCAATAAAATAAATCTCTAATTGGTGTGCATCAATGATTGCAATTTATATCTAAACAGCTCATTCAACATTTCACTCGAACATGCCTCAATCAAACTCTACATGATCAATCGAATCATTATACTAAAACCTAATATTCAAATATATAAAACTAATAAAATTTACGTGTAGCTACAATAAAGATATCTAACAAAACATACATAAGAAACACTACAGGAAAGGAGAAAGAATAGTTTAAGTTTTAAATAAAATAAGGAGTGTAGTTAGAGTGATGTGATTACCGATGCACACAACACGCGACATTGCTCACCAGTTGGGCGCAGAACGGCACCTGCAAGGGAACGGATTTGTTATACCAATTTGTTAGTACTCGGCACTAGCATTATATAGCTGCACATTGCTAGCAACTGAAATACTAGCAAAGTTATTTTGTTAAAAAAAATCGCCACATTCATTACAAATGACCCATTTCTTAAATGTTCCAATTTGCAACAACAAAAATATCT
The DNA here is from genome assembly GCA_002278615.1 of Pogonus chalceus. NCBI lineage: Eukaryota > Metazoa > Arthropoda > Insecta > Coleoptera > Carabidae > Pogonus > Pogonus chalceus. The sequence continues at coordinate 1,242,343 of CM008238.1, read as the reverse complement.
TTATTTATTTATTAGGAACAATATTAATTATATTCCGCCATAATTTATATCATATCTACCTGAAATTACCTTTAAAATATTAATTTAATTTTAAATCATAACGGAACATAATAAAACAATATATTTACATCTGAAAAACTATTTTTATAACGATTTTATTTAAATTATTTGTGTGTTACGTAAGGGTTTTTCAGTAATAGTTGTTCAGCGCAAATAAATTATGCATCATATGTAATGTATTTAGGAGCATAATCACATCAGCGATAGCTTATGCGCTAATCTAGCACATGCTTCCTGTCTTTTTCACCATCTCTCTCTCCCTCTCTTTCAATTCCTAGTGATCATTTAAGATTATACATGAATTGATCACTATTAAATATGATTATTAGGTAAACGTCTATTAATCTATAATTATAGTACACAGACAAGTCGTATCAATAATACTTAAAATTAATTAGATAAGATTACCTCATGAAATTTTACGAATACAAATTGTATGTATACTATTCTGTAATAATAATAATAATAATAATAATGATGGTAATATAATGAATGATGGTAATAAAAAAAGATGATTATGAGATATATAATAAATAGTAAATGAATAACAATTAGATATATGTAAAAATGTTTACATGTATAAATTGTATAGGGCAAAAAACATCAAAGGCAATTTTCTAGCGTTCGCCAGAGCGTTTACAAATAAAAAAAAATGATCTAGCGCTTGTTTTTATGCACACACTCTACCAGTAGTCAAGACAACCAAGCACGTCTGATGAAGTTAAGTCACAGTACCTTTAAGTCAGGTCGATAATCAATTAAATAAACAGTCAACTAAACACATTTCTATTATAGAAACGAATAACTTTAACTGGGGAATACTGAAAATATCGCGTTATCTTTCGAACCATACTTACTTTGCAGTTACACGACGTGCACCGATCATCTGGATCAGTCCACTGCGTTCCGGAATCATATAACCTTCCAGCATAAGTACACGGTTGCCCTGAATTTGTCGAGTTATCATCCGCGTCAAATGAACAAGGGTCATCGTCACATCTAGGGCAACAATCACCCGGTGCAAGCACCGGGTCCGAGCAAGTTAACGGGGGACAATCCATATCCCAACAATCAACTTGTCCTGATAGGCATTCACAGGTTTGACATTGATAAATCCACCGTTCACCGCTTCGGAATATCACTTGACGTAATTCTTGATGCGTGCAAACTGCATTTGGATCGCATTGCGGACAACATTTATTTGTTTCGCTGCCGCGTATTGAACAATCGCAGTTTGGATCTCGGCATGTGATTACACCATGATCGCATTCGCATAAGCGACATGGTTGTCCATTCGGGGAGACAGTCATCCCGTGAGCTACTTCCGATCCCTCGAACATACAACTTAATTTACAATCAGGTGCTTGGTCTTCTGTGCAAGTACAACGGAACCCTCCTTCGGTGTTAATACACCTTGCAGATGGGTGGCATGTATGGGTATTTTCTTTACATTCATCGATATCTGTAACATTTATTTTGATATAAATTATAAAATTTGAAGTTTTGGTGGAATTTTTATCACCTTTGCATAAAGTCCCTAATGTGTTATCTCGGAGAATACTATGATATCCATGTTTACATTTGCAATAGTACCATCCTGGCATATTGACGCACACTGACGCGGGATGACAACGGTGTAATCCACTTGTACATTCATCAAGATCCAGCTCGCAACTTGGACCCATGTAGCCTTTACGGCAGGAACATTTATTAGGGCTCACGCATTCACCTCCATTCAAACAAGTTTGATTACAAATTGCTGAAAAATAATCCAATTGAAAAGATTCCCTCATAAACGCAAATATATAGATAACTTACGTTTACATTGGTAACCATTTCCGGTATAACCATGTTGACAAACGCAATGGTAACTTCCTTGTGTATTAACACAATTTGCGTGTAAATCGCATCCATGTTCTCCAGTGCTACATTCATCTAATTCAGCGCAATTATACTTATCGATACGTCTGTAGCCCGAAAGGCATTCACACACGTATGAACCTGGCGTATTTACGCATTTTGTGTTTGATTGACAATGATGGCCTTCTAAGCCACCCTGTTTCTTACATTCGTCCACATCTAAAGAGATTATGTGTGAAAACTTGCAATTGAACTATTATATTAATATAAATCGACTTATAAATCCATAAAATCTAGAACAATTCCAGAAAAATCTAGAAGGTTTCTAGTAAATTCCAGAAGGTTTCTAGATAAACTCTAGCATGTCTCTAGAAAACACTAGAACGTTCCCAGAAAGTTCTAGATTTGTCATGATATTAAGCCGTTTTATATTAAAACGATGAAATTTTGTTAATGAATGTAAGCAGAGTTAATATAAAACGTACCACTGCAAGAATGACCATCGCCATGAAAACCTTGGTCGCAATGACAAGCGTATGTTGTTTGAAGATTGAGGCAGGTTGCATTAGCATGACAAATGTGTCCTTTAGCGCAGTAGTCAACGCCTGGATAAGACAGCATAGCACACAAACACACACACCAAGAAATGTTAATAACAGACCATAGCATATTAGAAATGAAAATTATGCAGTTTAGAAATATTATTTGTTTGTTAATTATTGATAAAATAATTATCCGATTTGCGTAGTTAATAATAAATTGAAATAAATAATACCTGGACAAAACTTGCAACACTCTCCCTCGACACTAAACTGCTTTTCTGGAGGACACTGAAGTGGAGGACACATAGTATCTGGATTTATTCTTTCGCATAGCATACTTCCATCTCTACACTCACATTCAACACATTGTTTAATAGCTACTTGTTCTCCATGATCATATAAAACTCCGCGTAAATAACATTGCTCTAAAATTCGAATTGTTTCCATGAACATAAAAACATAACATTACGAATATTATGATAAACTTACTAAGACAAGTAGGACAACATTCTCCAGGATTCATAATAGGATTTTTACAAGTTATTTTCGGACATTGAACTGGTCGACATTCCACTGCACCATGCTATAAACAAACATTTTAAAATTTTATCGCGATTTTTTTTATTTTTATTTTATTGACCACATTTACGTTTACCCAATTTTGGTACTACCTTTTATAACGGGATTTGTAATAATATTTCTTTCGATTTAACATTGATTGTTTAATTTATTCCGATTGAAGGAAGACGCGCGCTTTGTAAATATTACGAGTCGGAATAAGTTAAATATTAAAAATTTCAATGATAAACTGAAAGAACTGGATAGAAAGTTTAATAAAAGGCATATTTAATTTAGATTTAGAATAGTGTTAGATGTGTTAAAATGAATTACTAACCACACAGGAACACATATCACAGTCCCGTTTCCAAGTAGTACCATCCCCGTGCGCGGTTCCGTTGACACGGCACGATTTCTGACAGTCACACTCCTCAACCGCCCCAATACGCCCTTCGGCGGCTACCAACTGTAAAACACGCGGTTATATACAAATCAGATGTCGGAGTCGTGCTTAAAAGTGACGTTACATGGCAGTCCATATACCCTTTCGGAAAGCTCGTGCAGATGACGAGTCAGCTCCTGTACGGTGCTCTGCAACAGCGAGAATTGACCACACGTTGGACACGTTGAGTTCAGGTGCGGACACTGCGCCAGGTATCCATGTGGACCTGTGATTACTCGGACATCCTGCAGGGAACCCTGTAACAAAACGGAAACTATCAGTAAGTATATCCTACTCCTTGAAAAGACCAACAAAATAAAACTGGTTAAAGACCAGTTAAAGATCGGGGAAAAATCGGTTAAAGACCAATTAATACCGTAAAACCATTCTAAAATAACCCAGAGTTTAATATAAACCTTTAACGTAGTTTCCAGAGTAACGATTAAAGTATAGTTTTAAAACTGTAAAATTTCGGTTAAAGACTCTTTGGAAGCTCGGTTAAAGACCGATTAACTTTCGATTCAGATTTAGTTATAAGATCAGTTTATAACTATCATAAAATAAAATTAATCTGAAATCCACATTATATAAAGCTTTTCAGGTTGTTTTTAATCGGCATCGATTAAAAGATATATTTAAAACTGATTAACCAATATAAAATTCGGTTAAAACCGTTTGAAAAGTTGGTCAGTTTAGTTAGACACTAGTGAAAAGCTCAGTTAAAAGTTCAGTTAAAAACTATTTCAAATGCCGATTAATCACCGGCTAATAGCTTAGTTAGAAATCAGTTAAAAGCTTGAAGGAATATTCAGTTAAAGACTATTTGAAAAGTCGATTAAAAACCGGTTAATAGTTTAGTTAGATACTAGTTGAAAGCTCAATTAAAAGTTCAGTTAAAAACTATTTGAAATGCCGATTAATCATCGGTTAATAGCTTAGTTAAAAATCAGTTAAAAGCTTGAAGGAATATTCAGTTAAAGACTATTTGAAAAGTCGATTAAACACTGGCTAACAGTTTAGTTAGATACTAGTTCAAAGCTCAGTTAAAAGTTCAGTTAAAGACTATTTGAAATGCCGATAAAATACCGGCTAATAGCTTATTTAGAAATCAGTTAAAAGCTAGAAGGAATATTCAGTTAGACTATTGAAAAGTCGATTAAACACTGGTTAACAGTTTAGTTAGATACTAGTTAAAAGCTCAGTTAAAAGTTTAGTTAAAGACTATTTGAAATGTCAATAAAATACCGGCTAATAGCTTAGTTAGAAATCAGTTAAAAGCTTGAAGGAATATTTAGTTAAAGACTATTTGAAATGTTGATTAAACACCGATTAGTAGTTTAGTTAGAGACTAGTTAAAAGTTCAGTTAAAGGCTATTTTAAATGACGATTAAACACCGGTTAACAGGTAAGTTAGAAACCAGTTAAAAGCTTGAGCGAAAATTCAGTTAAAGTCTATTTGAAAAGTCGATTAAAACACCAACTAACAGTTTTGTTAGAGCGCATTAGAAATACAAAAAAAATTATATCATTTTAAGTAGCCCACATTATAAATTATAATTAAAAAACTTTACGGAAACTATAAATAACATTTTGACGCTTTATTTTGAATATAATTTATTAAGTTCTGTACAATACTACATTTCGCGATACATAAATGTGATACTAAAGAGTTTTCTGCACGCAAACTTTAACCTACTCATATGTGAGATTTTATCAACAATTAAAAAAATTTCATGTCATTACGGTTTAATTAATATATTAGTTGCAAATGTTAATTATAAAAATCAAAGAAATTATTTCTATTATTACTATTAATATATACAACAATTTTTCCATTATTATAATGACTCATACATATATTTATGAATATTTAATATATAAACATGTTAAAACATGAAAATCTTACATTAAAATGAATTTAAAATGTCAAAACAATAAATAAATCAATAAAATGCATTATCGTTATAATTTATGACATCCAATAAATATTAAAATGAAAAACATAAACGTGATTTTTTAAAATAAATTTATTTCCATGCAATAAATCCGCTTATCTTAAAATCATTTAAATTCTGGAAAATATAATACAATAAGATACAAGATAAATATAAATTTGCATATAAAAATATTTACAGTATACATAGTTGCGTAACTGAATTTAAAAATATTGTCAAGTGGAGTTTTATTCCGTTCTGTAGAAAATGTATTTTAATAGTTTTCTAGTTTATTTTATTTCAATTGTTGGGGTTAGTAACCGTTCGGATTTCATTTATTTACTTGGAATGTATGTTAATAGAATCTAGTAATATTTTATTTATTCATTGTATTATGTAAAGTGCTTTTATTTGACATGAAATTGTAATAATGTAATATTTAGAATTGGAATTTATAGAAACGGGGTTTAAATAGAATCAATTAAATAAATTGAAATTATATAAACTTATATTTCTTGGAAGAGTTTCATAATTAATAAAATTAATATATTTATTTATATTTTATAGGAAACTGGGTTATTTCATAATCTAGAAGGTTACTCTAGAAAATCTTTCTAGAAGGTTTTTTATAGAAGATTATGGTACATTTAAAAGTATTATTAGGTAAAGATCTTGTCATAGAAACGACTTAATTTGTATATTTAACAATATCCAGGCTTAATCTAGAAGATAGTTCTAAAAATTATACTAGAGCAATATTATAGAAGATTACGGTATACTATTACGCAGAATACTTCATTTTATATTAATTTAAAAAAACTTTATTCAAAAGAAGATAAACGGCACAATTTGTATGTTTTAATAAATTAATCGGGGTTATTTCTAAAAATACTCTATAAGATTATTCTAGAAATCAGTCTAGAATATTTTTCTAGAACTCTAGAAGATTAAGAAAATACATCCGTTTTAAAAAAGAATTTGATTTTATATAAATTTTTTAAAATTTTTATTCAAAAGAGAGGAGAAACGGCACAAATTGTATAATTTAATAAATAAATCGGGCTTATTTCGAAACATAGTCTAGCAGATTATTCTAGAAATCACTCTAGAACTATAGAAGATTAAGAAAATGCATTCATTTTAAAGAAAAAATTTTATTTTGTTTTCCAATATTTTATTTTTTCAGAGATTAACCAAATTCTGCAGTTAGTTTAACTTCTAGAATATTTTTCTAGAATTCTAGAAGATTTAGAATATATATTCGTATCAAGGAAAAAATTAGATTTTGTTTCATAATATTTTGTTATTTTAGTGATTAACCAAGTCCTTAAATTACTAGAACAGTTTTCTAGATCTCTAGAAGATTATAAAAATGCATTCGTTTTAAAGAGAAAATTTGATTTTCTTATTTCAGTGATTAACTGAACTGTTAAGTTAGTTTAATTTAAATTCCTTGCCTTTTATTTCTTTTATTTTAGAGGATGTAGATAATATTGATAATATTTAATAGTAAAAGTTTTTATTGGATTTTTTTTTGTAAATTATAAGTATATAATTACCTTAAATAACGAATGCCTATTGTTCCTCTGGCCGACCCATAACTGCAAAGGTGGAATCGCTTGCGTAAGATTTCGATCGGGTGCCCCTAGCCGTAAAACCCGCCTATAAACCGGATGGCAGTCGACCAATAGTTCAACTTGTGCTCCACTTACAGAAACAGCAAGCTGATGCCAAGCATTGTCGGCCAGTCTATACGGAAACGTCTCCACGTGAACCGTGGCATCATGTTGGGAGGTATAATGCAATCGGATCTCGTCCTAGCTCAAAAAATTAAAATTATTAGTAGAATTTATATAAATTTTAAATAAAACATATATTAGTTACCTTGCGTCCACTTGACTGCAATTCTAAGTACCGATTATTACCGTGCGAGAAACTCACAATGGAACCTGAATTTGTTTCGTCTTGGCGCAGCCAAGCAGCGAATGTAAATTCAGGGTTCGAACGGAGTAACTCCACGACACGCTGAAAAGTGCCTGGTGGTAATCGTAAGTCTCGGTAGTCGCCTAGAAATAACAAAAATACAATTTATTTCACCAGCGCCTCCACCATTTTACGCAAAGATATAATAATTATAGTTAATTGTGGTTTTAAGTTTATTATTATTACATTGCCGATATTTTTCAATCATTTTTAAGTACAAATTAATTAAAAAACAAAAACAAATAGTTGTTGATTGAAAAAAGCTTTAAAAAATTTACGCGAAATAAAAGAAGTTCTACTTTAAGTCATAGAAAGAAACAAGTGATATAGTCTAAATATCGGAATTTTCTTGTAAGCTTTTAAGCGATTTTAAGTCGCACCCTCGCAAGAAGCAGTCAACGCGGCTTTCTGTGGTGATCTTGAAAAGGGCTCATCAACTTCTTTTGCGTTTGAATATCATGAATTAAGATCAATATCGCTATTTGAACGCGTGCACCCTAATGGGAAGTCAGTGAAGCATTACCTTCACATCATGAACCACCGCTATTGAATGCGGTTGCTACATTGCATCGAATTTTCAGTAAACATAACGAATGAGACAATAAAAATAAATTAAACTTTTAGATACTACAACGAAAACTTCGAAAAATCAACCCCTCCCCCTAATAACATTGAATTTATTAAAAAAAAAAACGCTAATATAAAAGTTTTGTTTACGAAATATGTTGCTTAGCAACACTTAATACTTATTGATAGTATTTTCACGAATAATTTCTCACGTCATAATCTATATTTATAACAATCAATAATAAATTAATTAATATTTATATGACTATTATAAATCGTAATAAATTCATGAAATTATATCTAAAAAATGAATAGTTTGAATAAATTAGTAGCTTATATGCATGTTTTTAAATATCATGTTACCATTGAAAATAAAAAATGAACATTTCAATTGTTTTATAGTCGATATTGCAGATAATTTACTGTCACGATATTAAAATATTAATTTTATGTGATTTAATTAAATAATTTTTGTGAAATAATCAAAGTAAATGAGTCATCAAAGCTTTAAGTGTTAAAAAATCATGAAACGTTGCTACAACAACTTGCTTTGATCATTCGACCAAACTTTAATACACAAAGAGAGGGTAAAAATCACTGCTCACCAGGGATCAAATTTACAAACGAAGGAGAAATATTAGATTATTTGCTTGCATCCGGCTTGTACTAACACGTTTTAAAATAAAATTTAACTAGGTAATTTATTTTTCATAACAACACGAATAAAGTTTTAATTTTAAATTAATAGGAGTAATCAGCGCGTTTTCGTGATTATTTAACAATTTAATTTCGTTGATGTGTAATTAAAAAGCTATTAGTAACATTTTCGTTAATAAAAATTTGATATATTAATAACTTTTTTACGATGTATTATGTTATATAAGACGAACCTTGCAAATAATAGGCCGGTCTAAGATCTTGTGGTCCGGTAGTACGTGATACCCCTTGCCTGGTAGTGTTATGAAGCGCCAACGCGGCCAGCAGGTCGACGCTTTGCGCCGCGACGCCACCAGGAAGCAGTAGGCCAGCCACCGCTGTTGTGCCGATACCCGCCACTGAAACCACCGGCTCAAGTCCTGATGCCACTGAAAGAAGAACCACAAAAAAATTAATTATATGTTAAATGAGGAGAGGGGAGAGATATTATTTAATAAATATTTCTCCTGGTTGACGGTCCACGTGTGCTTAAATTTAGGTTCTAACCAGGTAAGGGTAGATCCTAAATTTAGGCCCCGCTCTCCTTGGGGGTGCTACTTGTAGCTTATCCGCACAAGTTCACTGCTGATACAACCAAATCTATAAATCAACAATAATTTTATTGTTGATATATGTTTTATAAATATTTTATAAAATATTTCCGTTTCAGATTTATCGAATTGTTAAATAAAATTTGAAATGTTATTTAATTTATTACAGGAAATATTGCAAATAATTTAATTTGCGTAATTAAAAGAAAAAAGCTAAACTCATTTAATTAATTTCGGAAGAAAATTAAATTTTTATATATATCATTTCAGGTTACATCATAATTTTGTGTATTTAATTAAAAAAAAAAAATAATAATAATAAAACAACCAAATTAGTCTTTTATTTTTTATTTTACAGCAATTAAATATAATTAAAATAAATAATAAAAATGGTTAATATATATTTATGTATATGTTGTTTTGTTTTAGGTTTCGCAACAATTATTAAATTTTGTGTTATTAAATAAATATTTTATTTTTCAGGAAAATATTAAATATATCTTCAAAATAAATTACTATTATTTGTCTTTTCTGTTATTTTATAATAAAATAAAATTTAAAGTATTAATATAAAAATATACATAAACAATTTTTAATTTTTAGGATACACTACAGTTTCTTGTTTTAATAAATAAATACATTTCAAGAAACAATATTTCAGTTAAAGGCATCAAAAAGGAAGAAGAATATATTTATAAAATAAAAATTTAAAACCCCCAATCTGTTTTTTTTAATGCACTAATATTTAATTTATATTTTAGGGTGTCATATAAATATGTATAAATTGTTTTTATTTTTTGCCTTGTTCCCTAATTCCTAAATATATTAACAAAAACTAAAATCACCAGTTTCCAATAATCAATAAAATTTGCATAAGTCGTACGAAAAACAAATAGAACATAAGCGTCGTTAAAATAACAAATTTAACAATTAACAATGTTCATTCTAGTTTAAAAGGTTTTTATAGGGCTTTTATGTTAGTACTACTGCTCTAAAATAAAATTAAACCACTTATGGTAATGCTGCTTCACAACTAGAGTAGTTTTAAAGTTTTAAAGCGCGTTTCATGAGATTTTATATTAAGTGATGCTTTACTTTTATTTCTATAAACTTTTAAGTGTTTTTCTACGTTATACATTTATTTTTCATATTATTTTCAATGTTTTTTTTGTTTAATATGATATTTTTAATGTGTTTATTTAGTTTTTATTTTATTTAATGAGAAATATTGATAGATAGTACCCATATAATAGAAAATTTTCAGAAACAGAAACTCTACTTTTAATATATATATTCATTTAAAAACGTTGACGCAACGTGTGCGTCTTATATTATGTACCTCAAATAACTGATACGTTTCCAGAATATAATAATATGCTACAAATAACAAAAAAAATCTGTTTTCAATTGTCGGTAAAAGCAAACTATTAGAATANTATTTTGAAAAAAAGACATATTTTTATATGTTATTAATTTATTAAAGTCGACGACGCACCATATGCGTCTTTTATTATCTATTCAAAACATTGTTGAAATAATCAAAAAAATACATCTTTTCAATATATTTGATTAGTTTGAAATCAATGACACGTCGTATGTATCTTCTATCAGCTATTAAAATTATTACTAAAATTATTTTGAAAAAAAGACATATTTTTATATGTTACTAATTTATTAAAGTCGACGACGCACCATATGCGTCTTTTATTATCTATTCAAAACAACTAACAATGTAATGACTATGTTTTGTATTATTGTTGAAAACCAGTCATTTTTCAAAAATTAATTCATTTGATATCAATGACTCACCATAAGAATCTTATGCATATATAATATCTATTCAATATAATTAATGACGCATCTGCTGCGTCTTATATTATTGATAAAATCACTAGAAATATAGTTCTTGGAAAGTTAAGTTTTAGAATACAAGTTTAAGAATAGAAAAATATATTTTATTTCTCGAAACTTACGGAAAAACAAATTATAACACACAAATATTCATTTTATTTTATATAATTTATATTTTATAGAAAAAAATATATTAAGACGCGAAAATATAAATCAAATTCGAGATATTAATCTTTATATTTTCTGTTATAACGCTTAAACGAGACTATTTGGAAATAAATATTTTGTAATTAACTTATAAAATTATTTGCGGTAGTTTTCGAAACAAAAACAAATAATATATTTATACGCGACAAAAACTAAACTTTTTTCATGAAAAAATTCGAACCCATACAAGTAAATTTACAACAAACCCTTTTACATATCCCCGGTTAATTCTCTTAAAAAACATAAGCTATAAATCATAAGTACATTATCTAAAAGTATAAAAAGAATTAAAAAATGTAAAAAGACAAGAAAACTAAAAAGTACTTAACAATATACATATAATATAACAGCATCCCACGTAATGCGTGCAAAAGTCTAAAACAAGGATAAAAATCTCCCTCAGGAATGGCTATTAAAGCCGGGAACAACTTTCTGGGATAAAAAATGTCATAATTTACGGGTATGCTACAACTTCATTGAAAAGCAACCCTATGTGGGCTACGTAAAGCATAAGTGCTGAATTTTATGGCACTATATATTCTAACCATGAATTTTAATAATCTTTGATAACATTTTTTATTTCTCTTGTTATTTGTAACAATGAATAAATGAATTTTTTCTGTCTATTTATATTTATTACATATAATTTGTGTTACATAAAAAAATCTAATGATTTATTCATCAAAAATGTGTTTAAAGATTTTTATTTTGTTGCTGGCACCATTTTAAAAGTCACGCAAATTGCCAAACAATTCAAACAAATAAAATTTTAGGTTAAGTTATAAATATTGCATTTAGTAAATATCCACGAAAATTGTTTCAAATTGTTTATCGATAAATAATACAATAAAAACTTTCAAATACGGAAAAAATTTAAATCAGATGTATTTTATTTATAAATTGTTATCGATGAAATTACAAACAAATATTACAGCACTTGGACATCACGCGACTTTGTTTTTATGAGAATTTTATTTGCGTCAATAATATAATGAAGTGTTTAAAGGGGAACCGTCATAAAGTTTAATCTATTTAATTAGAAAAAGGAATTTAAATCGGTTTTGTATGCATTTAAACTCGTTCTTACTCGCAAATAGCAAAAAAATAAATATTTATATATCAATTTTGTTGTACTAAATATTTTTACATGATAATGTTTCATTTCAAAAAAATTATGTCAAGTAAATATTAATATCATCTAGTCACACAATCATACAAAACATTTATTTGAAAGACTAAAACAATAAAAATAAAATCATCCGATTTCAGTACATCCATATATTTCAATTTTAACACAAATAACAACTTCTAAAACAACATAACCTATAAATTACAATAGTCACATTGAGGTTAGATTTCATTGAATGAGTTCGCCGAATATACACGAAGTTTATTCGTGTTGTGGCGAACGTGGCATTAGTGGAACATCTACCCTTGCGCCCCTTTGGCTAGACGGTACATTTAGGGGTTGAGGGATGGTTGTGAAGTAACACGCTACTTCTTGGTTCATGGTATTTCGAAGTCACGCAACTTGCCGTTCACGACTATGACGGGAAGTAAATGCTAAATATAACCATGCGACTTTATGTATGTTATGTCGTATCCATTTATATGCTACATACTTTTAAATAGTTTTATGTAATTATAATAAAGATTTGAACTTTGTTGTTACTGAGGTCAAAAGGTTTTATGTAAAACTTCAATCATTGTCCTTCAATTTAACTTTAAAGCCTTGCTTTATATTATCATATTTTATACAGAAACGTTAAAAGTATTTAAAACAAATTAATACTTAAAATACTTACGTAATATGTGCAAAATGATTGATTAAATTGCAATTAAATACATGTAACACTTAAAATGCCATTAAAAATACTAATCTTTAATAATTTTGATATTGAAAGGAGTACTGCGTATGTAGATCCGCATGAAAAAGTATATAAGGTATTTTAGTAAAACTTAATTTCATTTTTTATAATGCAAAACTTGTATCTTACAATAAGTTTATAATTGTTTCTTAATGAAGTAATTATAATTGAATAAATACATGTTATACTTAAAATGCTACTAAAAATCTATTAGAGCTTTCAAAATACTTATCATAAGGGGTACTTTATATGGAGATCCGCATGAAAAAATTTATAAGGTATTTTAGTAAAACTTAATTTCAATTCTTATATTGCAATACTTGCACCTTATAATTAGTTTATAATTATTTGTTAATGAAGAAGTTATAATCGAATAAATATATGTTATACTTAAAATGCCATCAAAAATTTACTATAGCTTTCAAAATACTTATCATAAGGGGTACTGCGTATGGAGATCCGCATGAAAAAGTTTATAAGGTATTTTAGTAAAACGTAATTTCAATTCTTATAATGCAATACTTGCACACTTTCAATTACTTTATATTTTTTTTGTAATGAAGCAGTTATAATCGAATAGATACATTTTATACTTAAAATGCCACCAAAAATCTACTAGAGCTTTCAAAATACTTATAAGGGTTACTTCATATGGAGATCCGCATAAAATATTCAATATCATATTTAACAATGTAATAACTTTAATCAATGCTTCTTAACTATATGTTAATATTTTAATTATTATAATTAGTTGTATTAAAAATATAAGCTATTAGAATTAAAAAAAAAAAAAAACATTTTAAGAAAATAAAAAACATAAACAAATTAAAATGAATCCAAATTCAATAAATAAAATAATGATTTGTATCACAAAATGCATTTTAGAAATTAAAAAATATTTTATGAAATAAACCAAAAACTAACAGAAACTTCTATAAATTATAATCAATGTATAAAACTATAATACATTTTATTTTATAAGCTATCATTTTATTAATAAAACAATTGCAGCAAAACCTATAAATTTTATGAAAAATATTCATTCGAAAACTTCTAAAAAATTTGTAGCTATTTGTATCAAAAAGAAAAAAAAAAACTTTGTCCTGGAATTTTTACAACTATCAGCAAAGTAATAAAAACTTTTATATAGAATAAAGTTTCTTGAGAGAATCAATACAATCTTGTGATAAAACATAAGACTTATCGTTTCTTTAACTTCCAAATGAACAAATATTTACTACAATTCTTTCAAACAATACTTCAAGAATGTAAGCTTCAACAATAAACTAACTAAATTTAAATTGCAATCATGATAATCTTAATTTAAATAAACATTATTTCGTGTGAGATGATAATAAATCTTTTCGTTGTACAAATAAGAAAAAAATAAAATGCAACAACAAACTATGTTGTATTAATGTCTAGAAACTAGTTTTATTGGAGAATTTATTTCTTATTTAAATTCACGTCGACTTGTCGACTTGTCGACGTTCTATGTTATCAGTTTATATTTTAAAACAGGTGCAACTACAGCAGTTAATTTGATCATAAAAATACGTAAATATATGTTTAAGAAATTGTAATGAATATTAAGATTACCATTTCATGTTCTTTGTAGTTTTTTTT
>CM008238.1:1216107-1226915 GCA_002278615.1 Pogonus chalceus | reverse complement strand
TGTTTTAACATATATTTTACGATAATATCAATTTTTTTTTGCACATCCATTGAAGATAATGGAATAATAAAAGAAAAAAAACTAGATGCATTATTTTACCGTCTGCTACCTTATGTAAAGTACAAAGTAGCGTGTTTTAGTTTAATATTCTATGGTGTCCATTAGTGTAAGTAATAAATAGGTGTATTTATTTATAAAAGCAGCTTTTAGAGTTTATGATAATTTTATTCTGTTTAATACAAATAATATTTTATATATTTCAACGCGGCAAGTAACTAAAATTCGCGAATTGTTTACCAACAGCAAATAAACAGTAAATATAATCATAGACTGTTTATATTTACAAGTCGGCACGAAGTGAAATAAAGGCCCTAATATTTTACGATAGATATAATACCTTTGTAGCCACATTTGTAAGCATACAATCTTATCTGTGTTTGTCTTATATAAGAACGAATATTTGATGTGTTCAAAATACGCCATCACGGTATTCGGGAATGTATGATAAGGCATGAATTTCATTTTTTTTTTCTTGTATGCTCGTATGAGTTTTGAAATTGAGAGTTTATTTGGGGTTGTCAAAAACTATGTTTCCCTTTTCTTTTCAATTTTATTAATATCGCTATAAAATGTTCAAAAAAACTTATTTTATGTAAAATGAAACTAGAAATTGACTGGAATGATTAGAATTTTATTATTTTTAGATTTTATTCTATGTTTATGACATATTATTAAAAATTTTAAATCCAAAATATTTATGGGTATATTTAAAATCCTGTGATCAAAATGAACCTGAAAAGCTTATAAAATAATAAATTTAGAGAAAAAAGTTTCAAACAATTTTCGAAGGTATATATCTTAGAAAATTTTCAATTAAAAAAAAAAACGATCAATTTTTGGTACAATTTTATAAAAATTACAAAATTTATGTAAAATGACACGAAAAATTTACTGGAACTATAAATTTTTACATCACTTTACTTTTTTTTTTAAATAATTAATAATTTTATGATTTTTGGGTCAAAAAATTCCAATATTTTAAAATGCAAATATCTTGAAAACGATTAGTTTCTATACCATATTTATAGGTATTTTTGAAATCCTCTTTTTAAAATGAATCTGAGTAGTTTCATAAATATCAAATTTGTAGAAAAAAGTTTCAAAACATTTTCGAAGATATACCCCTAAGAAATTTTTAAATTTTCGAAAAATCGCTGTGAAATGCTCATTTTTTAAAATAATTTTATAAAAATTACTTACTTTATGTTAAATGATACGAGAAATTGATTGGAACTATTAAATTTTACATATCTTTACTTTTTTCTAAATTTTTAACAATTATACGGTTTTTTAGAAAAAAACCTAAATTATTTTAAAATGTAAATATCTTAAAATTGGTTAGATTCAATACTATATACATAGGTATTTTTGGAATCCTCTTATCAAAAGTAATATAAAAGGAAACTAAAATAATAAATTAAAAAAAAAAAAATGTTTCAAAAATTTTTCGAAGGTAATACCCCTAAGAAATTTTTCAACTTTCAAAAAATCGCTGTGAAATGCTCAATTTTTGAAATAATTTTATAAAAATTACACAGTTTATGTAAAATGACACGAGGAATTGATTTGGACTATAAAATTTTACATATCTTTACTTTTTTTTCAAAATTATTAACAATTATACGGTTTTTTAGTAAAAAACTTAAAATATTTTAAAATGCAAATATCTTAAAATTGGTTAGTTTTTATACTATATGCATAGATATTTTTGAAGTCCTCGCATCAAAATGAATATTAAAGGATACTAAGATATTAAATTCATACAAAAAAGTTTCAAAAAATTTTCGAAGGTGTACCCTTAGAAATTTTTCAGGTTTCGAGAAATCGCTGTAAAACGATCAATTTTTGAAATAATTTTATAAAAATTACAAACTTTACGTGAAAAGACACGAGAAATTGACTGAATTTTTACAATTTTTGATATCTTCACTTTTTTATAAGTTATTAATAATTATATGATTTTTGAATAAATAACTTGAAATATTTTAAATCGCGAATATATTGAAAATGGTTAGTTTTTATATTATATTCATAGATATTTTTGAAATCTTCTCATCAAAATAAATCTAACAACAAATTCAGAAGAAAAAGTTTCATAATTATGTTTAGGTATAAATATAAACTTGAAATCTTTTTCATTGTACTTCTGATGATGGCGTAAAAAGCCGAAATGCACATCAAGTTATTAAATAAATAAAATTTTTTGAAACAAAACCAAATGTGTTTTTATCTAATTTGAATTTAAAATGTTTCAACGGAGAGCAACAGCAAAATCTATTAATTTTAATTTAAAATTTTGTCGAAACTATCAAAAACTCAATTTTTGAGATAAATATATAAAAAATACTTATTTTATGTAAAATGAGACGAAAAATGAACTGGCATTGCTAGAATTTTAATATCGTTGCTTATTTTTAAGTGATTTCTATTTATTATATTTTTAATTAAAAATATTAAATTCTAAATATCTCAAAAAAGTTTGACTAAAATCCTCTCATTAAAATAAAGCCGATTAGGCTATAAATATTACTATAAAACTCTAAATTTGCAGAATAATTTAATAAAAATTTCAAGAAATATGTGAAATTATTTTGAACATAATATGCTCGAATATTAATACGACAATAAACCACTGTAGTAACCATTAATATAAAAAGCCCTAAAAAGGGCATCGATTTAATTCACCGACCCAAATTTCACTTGAGTCAAGGAGCGTGCCCAAACCGAACGCACACACAAATCTCCTGGGGCCATCGGGAGTGGTAAGCTGTGGTTATAAAATTAACGAGATGGAACTTCCAGGTCTGACAAACTCGTTATTTAGTGGTTAGCGCGACAGTAGTTACTATTGTTTTATGACATACAATCGTACGCGTACCATACAGCTTTCAGCTTTGTATTCACTTGTGAACGACTCTTTAATTATGCCGTTTTATGTATGATAAGCTTTCAACTATTGTCATTATTATAAATGGAATTTTTTTTCCCGTAAATTAATAATACAAGTTGTCCTAAAAGAGTCGGGGTATTTCCGAAGTTATCGCAAAATTTAATCGTTGAAGATGGTCTGTTGGTTTTAATTCTTGCACAAGCTAAATTTTGTAAGGTTTACGATGCAAATCCTTCCTTATAATTCCTGACCCTTTTTGGACACCTATATATAATGAAAAATATAGAAATTAATATAACTATAAAATTTAGAAAGATTTGCGATTATAAATGAAACAATTAAAATAAATTAAAACGTTAAACTTTAAAATGATTTCAAAGAAAAAAATCCAATTTCCTTGATTAAAACTTTCCATAAAATCCATTCAGTTTATTTACAATTCCCGTGGTGAACCGTAAAGGTGTCATAAAAAACCAATTTTTACTTGTTTTGTAAATTCGCGTGTGCATTTCCTAACATCACGTTGAAATAATTAAATTAATAACATTGTCAAGATAAATGTAATTAGCAAAAAGTGCAATTTAACACTTCTTAAAAGTGATTTTATACTTTGATTGTCAAACGAAAGAAAATGAATTCTTTTGCAAGTATGCGGCGACATAATTGAGATGCAAATTTTTTGCTGTTTCATTTTAATCGCTTTATGGATATTTATTCAAATTTAGCGAAGTTTATTTTCTTTTTATTTGGTTTATGAAACGGTTAAAAAGGAAGTTTTTTATCTTTGCATTTAAATTGATGTCTTACTCGTTGAATATTTATTTTAGGTTATGTTATGTTATTTAGCATTTGTGACGTCATCACTACTACCCCATAAACTAATACAATTTATCTTATTTATATGATTATAAGAAATAAAAAAATAAATTGTTTTTTTTTTGTTCGTTTTATAAAAGAAAGTAAATTCGCACATAGAGAAAGATTACATCAGATTAGAGAAATAAAGATGAAATGATTGATGATAAAATAGGTGTGAGAGAGATGCTGTAAGACGCCGGCGCCACGGCGGCTGGTTGTAGCGCCGCTATAAATTTAACTTCAGTCGCCGTCGTGGCTCAGTCAAAGGCATTGTCACACTATGTAACATATATGTTTCTATTCAAAATAATGCTAGAGATTTATTTCATATTAATTACTATAATAACACGAGCTAATATAAGTGTCAAAAACATAAAATAAAACAAAATTAATAATGAAATAATATCACAGCGAGCTGCGCTTAATTTCGAAATGTAAACAAAAGCAATCGATTAATTTTAATTATCCTCGCATAAAATATTTACCGAGTTTCAGATGCTGCTACTGTTACCTCAATGCTGTAACAGGTACGGCAGGTTAAAATATAGGTTATGTTGAATTGTTCAGGTCAATGAACTATTCCTGCTGAAATTATTTACTTCCGGATTCATTTAAAACTTTTCATCATTAGGGATGGAATGTTTTCTAGTTAATCATACATTTTATTGTGTGGGGAACGATAAATATATGGAAATTTTTGGGTTTAGATGCATTCAAGAATTTTAGGAATTTTTTATGGGGTATATAAAATATTTTTGACGTGGAATTGATGATATTAAATGATTTTCTATATGGGTTGCAGTTTTATAAAGTTTTTATTATATATTTAACCAATGTTACTTACTAGAATAAAATTTTACAAAAGATTATATTCATTTAACGGCAAATTATATATTTAGATATTTTATAAAATTCCTATACACTCTGAAGTAATGCTTTCCAAAATTTTGAAAAAAAGATCGCATTTACATAAATCATATTATTTTTTAAATATTTGTGGCAAGGTATATATTTGGATATTTCATAAAACTCCTAGGCAATCTAATATTAATGTTTTTAAATTTTGTAAACAAATTTGTTTTTTTTAAACTTTTTTTCATACAGTTTGCAGCAAAGTATATATTTAGATATTTTATAAAATGCCTAGGTAATCTGTATAAATCTTTATATAAAATTTAAAAAACATTCTATTTACAAAAATACCATTATTTTTATTGCAGCAAGTTATATATTTTAGTATTTTAGAAATTTCCTAAGCAATTTGATTTATTGCTTCCTGAAATTTTGAAAAAAAAATCTTATTGTTCATGTGTAAATATATATTTAGGTATTATAGGTATTATATGAAATTCCTAGGCAATGTATATTAATGTTTCCTAAAGGTCTATATTAAAAAAGGATTCTATACATAGATGTTATATATTACATATTTTTTAAATATTTGTCGGAAATTATATATTTAGGTATTCTATATAATTCCTAGGCAATCTAATAAATAATTCTTGATATTTTGTAAAAAAAATATCTTTCATATTTTCATAACATCTATTTATATGCCCATGGTAAAGTATATTTTTCTGTATTTTATAAAATTCCTAGGCAGTTTGTATTTTGTATGAAAAACTCAATTTTATTTAGGATATCTAGTTATTTTATTAAAGATTGAATGCTTGTTAAACTTAGACATTCTATGAATTATCGAATTATATACTTTTTACCATAAAATATATTTATTTAATATCTTAAATTATTCCTGAAAATTTACAAAAAATCTTTCATATTTATATAACTTTTATTTATAAGTCTATGGTAAACTATATATTAAGGTATTTTATAAAATTCCTAGGCAATCTATATTTTGCACGAAAAACTTTAAAAAAATATCTAATTATTTTGTTGAACATGGAATGCTAATTAAGCTTAGANCAGACGAAAAAAACTCAAGTAATTCAGTGTCTTATAATAACAACAATTTGACATCTACACTATAATTATCATAATAGCAAGCGTTGATCGCGTGCATTGCAATTTGTGATTAACTTAAATCCAGACGAACTACGAAAAAATAACATGTTAAATTATATTTTGGCAGGCGTCCAAAGTGTTATCGGGGACCCAACATGCATGTCATAGAGATTATAATTTTCCGATGCTCCATTCTATATTATTTCGAAGTATTTATATTTTGTTTCACTTTTTAACCAGACGATAATAATAATAATTTTTATCTGAATTCAATGTGACTTTTTATTAGGTTTTGATGTTTATATTTGACAGTTACTTTTATAAAATACTGACGTTTATTATTATTTTATTTTATAAATTCTGTTTGTTGGAAAATATATTGAGTAGCAGCGGTGATGGTTTCTTTTTTCTTGTTTTTTATGAAATACAAATACAGGAAAAGAAACATAAAAAGTAAATATACTCTAAAGTGAATGCATTTTCCTGGAAAAAATACTTTCAATATGAACAAAGCTGTAAAATAATAAATGAATTCAGAAAATATCCATGTTTGTGGTTCGCGTTTACAGGAAGGCGTGTCAAATTCATAAATATCTGGAACGTTGATAGGTACAATATATTAGACCAAAGGACTGAAGAAAATTTATTACAGATTTTATCTTTTCATGGCCAGCCCATTTTTTTTTTATCGTATCAATTTCAAATTTTAGTTCATATTGTAATTAGTTTTATTAAAAGGTTATTTGCCAAACTGAAAATCAATCATTCATATTTGAACGAAACAATTTTTTTAAGTTAAATACATCTTAATATTATGTTTGACTGTTATTGAAACATTTTAAAATAATTGAAATTTGGATAAAATAATTACCAAGAAGTATAGTGACATTTTATTATCACATTTTTTTGGTCAAAAAAACAATCTACAGAAATTCTATAATAAAAAATTAGAGTATTTAATGACAAATACAATTTTTGAGATTCTACAATGGAATTTCAAGAACCTACAGATATATAATTTATAAAAGTTGTTTTGTCAAATTAACTTATTTGAAATAATTTTTGAGATACAAAAAAATTTAATTCTATAATAAAAATCTATACAAATTCAACAATAAAAAATAAGAGTATTTAATGACAAATACAATTTGTTATTATCTGAGATTCTATAATGGAACTTTGAGAATCTGCAGACAAATGGATATTTCTAAATAGAATATTTAATGTTAAATACTAATTATTCCGTATTTGTAATAATTTTTAAGATTTTATACATTAAATTTTAAGAATCTAGATATATACATACTTTTAATAATATTATTTTCTATATTTCCTTTTATACACTTGCAAATTCTATCAAATATTCAAAATAAAATACTATAAGTACTTATTTTTAAATCCTATTAAAGAAATTTCGAAAATCTTAAAATATACATACATTTTTGTATTTTAGGTAAAGTACCTAATTTGATATTTCGAGAAATTTTGATAAATNTCTACAAATGAAATTTATATATTTCTTTTTATCTATTTACTAATTCTGTCAAATATTTAAAAATAAAAGCTCTGAGTGTTTATTAAACCCAGGTTTAATTGTTTTTGAGATTCTACTAAGGATATTTCGAAAATATTACAAATATTTTATAAAGGAAAATATTATTTATACAATTTTAGCTGCATTATAATAATTTTTAAGATTTAACAATCGAAATAGTTGAAAATCTTTTTCTATTTTAAGTTAGAGTGTTTTACTTGGACTTTGACAAAGTTTGATAAATATATCATGGAATAAAATATTATTTATTATAACAATTTTTCAGGTTCTATAAAGATATTTTGAAATTTCAACAATTTAGATAAAGTATTTCATTAATATAACAACATATTTTGACAAATATTTAATAAAGTATCAAATTATTAATTCAATTTGAGGAATTTTTTATAAAAAAGAGATATTAAAAACAAATTCTCTATCGAGTACAACAGATCAGAAGGGGTGTAAGTTAAAAAATAATATAGTCAATAATTTAAACAATATATTTATTAAGATTAATTTTACATAATGACAAATACTATCTTTTTCATACAAACTTATTTGCTTTAAAAATAAAAATCGTTTTATTGTTGACATATCGATGATGAGATTAACTTTTTTTATTTTATCGACGCAAGTATAAAGCCATAATATCCTTATAATACAGTTTATAAAAAGTCGTATTTTTCTGCAGGAGCAAATAGCATCAACAATAAAACGAAAGAAAATCCAAGTAAATTAATATTTTGATGGTGTAATCGAGCAAAACAAGAAAAAAAAATTTCCGCTCACATATTTGTTTGGATCGTCAGTCATGTCATATGTCGCATTACGAGTTCAAGTTGCTTTACTTTGTGAGTTCTCGTTGGCTTACCCTTAATTGAAACTTGCTCACGTGGAAATTCACGTATTCCGTGCGTAAATGAACTTACACAATAGGGGACGCTTTGCTCTTTCCATCTGGATAATCTTCTTCATTCTCTGGATATCTATTTTCTCACTACTGTAATTACTACTTTCAACTCTGCTATTAACGCGTTCTACTTTATTTCTATTCTTAGGGATTCATTTACTCCGCCATCACTACTATTTTAAATTTGAATAAAATATTTTTATATAGATTTTATAATAATTCAATTAATAAAACCAATTTTAAGGTAAAGAGAAGCTTTCTTAAGGTGCAATTGTTTAAAAAGCTCTTGAAATATATTTTGTGCAAATATATTAATTATTTATGTATCTACAGCGAAAAACGATGGTTTAATCCCAAGAATGTAACGAATATTATTTTGTTTTGAAGAATTAATTCACTTTAATCTCGCGATGCATTCAAAAATTTTCTTACAACTATCAGTTACAATTTGTTTAATCAATTTGAATTTTGGTTTTATAAGATTTTGAAACAGAAATCAATAGACTTAGGTTAATGTTATATTACGAAGAAAGGAAATAATATTTTATTGAGAGTCAATCAATAATATATTTAGTAAAAAATGAACTACAAAAGTGGAAAATAAATAATTAAAGAATTTATGCAGTTTTAGCTGTCACTTAATCGAAAGAGTAAGATTCGAAATTTATTTAGGGAATAAAGAGACTTTTAATATTTCAAGAACTTAGTAAATAAAGTTACTATGTTACTCTTACTATTACCTTTTATAGAAATAACTAGCTGCTAAATTTCTAAAAAAAATCAAATCTAATGAAATAAATACTACATTTAAAAAAAAGTATATTTTCAAATCATATGTAGTTTTTGAAGCTGTGAAAATTTAAAAGGTTTAAATCCAAAAACAAAATTTCGTGAAATTAGAAGATTTATTCTTTAAATTATCTTACACAGTTCTATATAATAAATAAATATGAAAACAATTTGTAATTGTTTTCTTTTTTTTTAATTAAGCTTCTGTTCAGTTTTGGTTAGCAAGTAAAATATAAAATTATAAAGTGTTCTTTAGAAAAAAATATGATTTTGACTCTTGACGGTTATTGATGTATAAAAAAACAATTATTTTTACTTCTATTATGATTCAAAAGTCTCAATCAGTCATTTAAAATTTCCAAATCACATTTTAAAGTTATTCCTGCTTTCAAATAATCCAATCTCGAAAAAATGAACCATTTTTCAAGTGAATCAAAATCGGATAAACCTTTTATACTGTAAAAAATGATAAAAAAATGTGGTTAAAAGTTGAAAAGATTGTGGCATGGTTGACCTGGTGGCTTTGAGTTTATGTTCGGTAGGCGGCCACAGTCACACAAACACTGCACGCTACGCACGCACGGGTGGAGGCGGCGTCCGGCGTCCGGCGTCGTACCCTAAGAAATCAATATCAGTCCCGTTTGGCGCTTGACGGTATAACGGTGCTCCTCGCACTCGCTGTTCAACCGTCCGTCGCTGAGTCGCCGATACGTTACGATGGATGTGTGTACGCGAACCACGCGAACCACGCGGTCACCGTTCATCATCACTCATTCTATACATTTCAATTTTTATTTCTACATTTTTCACAACTTTCAATTCACATCGAATCATCGAATATATATTTATTTGGCTGGAAAGCTTTTCTAAAAATATTACTCCAAATTTAGGAAGTACAAGTACTGCAATTCGAACTATTTAACATTGTCATTTATAACAAATATATTATAAATAAATAATATCTTATAATAATTACAAAAATTATCCTTTTATTTAGTATAATTTACGTATCTATATGTTTTTAACATTTTAATTATTCAATAAATATAGGTTAATTCAACAATTTTCTATCAATCTTGAAAGTTTAAATAAATATAAGAATAGTTTGTATGACATTGATGACCGCAAAGAGATTCTTTAATGTTTGAAATACAATATTTATAAAGAATTGTACAGGAAAGCGTAAGATTTATCAATAATGTTAAATTTTCTTTGGTGAATGTCATTTTTGTTTACATGAACATATGTTTAATCAAATGTCATTATAAATTCAGGTAAATGTTGGTAGATGGTGCCAATTAGCTCATATTGGTAATATTTATTGAATATAATTACACACAACTGTATTTGAAAGTTTGAATTTAAGACTCAATTTTTGTCGCTTTGGTGAACAATGCTATAGTAATGGATGCAGATTATTGTAATATTTATTATAAACAGTTTTTTATTAATACTTTTAAATAATTTATAAAGCATCAATTTTTGCTATTTGTTTTATTTAAAGAGGAGAGACCATTGACAGCGCGCTTTAGGCATTTTCCGATTAAAACCGGACCTAAATATAACATTTTTTTGAGAAATTTTTGTTTTAAACATAAATATTTGATTTAGTGGTTTCTATTGGTGAATCTTGTATTATTTTTTATTTTGCATACTGGAATTATTTTTAAAGTAAGAAAGAAATTATATTTAGGTTTGGTTTAAACTGAAAAACAGAACATTATTTTTCCTTTTAAACTATATATTACAATGAAATTTAATTGTTAATTTAATCTATAAATTATTATTTTGATAAAAAA
>CM008238.1:1141796-1152945 GCA_002278615.1 Pogonus chalceus | reverse complement strand
ACTCTATTTCATTTTATCTTGTGATACAAATTTTAAGTTTATTAAATTAATTAAAAATGATTTTTCTTAAACTTAAGATTATAATAAGTTTTATAGAGAAGTAATAGTTTGGAGACTTCAACGTCCGAGCAAGGCACAAAACTAATTCCCGTTTAAAAATTATATTATTTAAAATATAATAATAATGAAACAAATTTAATAAGATTTAAATATAATTAAAAATAAAAGTTTGACAATCACTGTTGAACATATATCCCTACACGTTGGGTGCTAATAATATAATTACACGAGTTGACTTAAAAGATATATAACGCAAATAATTGAAGGGTAAAATTGGTGTACATCGTTGTATCGATATCCATTAATATACACACAGTGTATGTGATAACTTCATAATTAGTTACTACTAGCTGTGTATAATTTAAGATGTACTTTTCTTAGGTGCGTAACAACCGCCATAATTTATACAGTAACCACTTGATCCTACATCAACTTTATTCTGATGCAAGGACGCGAAAACAATGTTTTGTTCTTAGATTATTTACGAAATTATACTTTTTAATTAATTCATGAATTGTAAATCTTTATTAAATTAAAAAGCGTAACTAATAATCGCCACAAAATTATTAGTTTGTAGCACCAAATTATTTATACAATTTTCATTCGCGTAAAAAAATCTCCATGAAATAAATACTTCATGTAAATTGAGGGATGGAGCTTTATCCATAGATATCCTTCTATAACGCAGTATTTTTTTTTTTTCTATTTGAACTTAAATTCATAAATTAATAAATAATTTCCATCGATGATTACAATTTAAACAAATATATAATTAGAAATTAATTATGATACATATTGTAATATCACATACTTAATGATCTACATATAAACATCGTTCTCATAGCTGTCTTCAATCTATAAAATATAACCAGGATAAAATTTTAACGATTTACTTGATTCGCAAAATGTTGACGTGTTTTTCTTGTTTGTTTGATAAGCAGTGCTGATGATAATTAAATGTTGTTTAACTTCTTAAACTTCTGTGAGAAGACCTTGTATGCTTCTACAGTTCTTCTCTTGTACTTGAATTTAATAGTTAATTGTTAGTAATTTGTTTTATTTTGTTACAGGAAAATGCAGTGAGGAGATTCGACCATTATGTGAGTAAATTTAGTTTTATTTTCTATTTTTGTTTTTATAAATTTCTGGCTTGCCGCGTGTTGCTTCAAATTACTCGTTAATATAATGACAAAGGTTGATCTTACGAATAAAATTAAAATTTTATGTGCATAAATAATGCGTTAAAATCACTTCACAGTTTCCTGAATTCATTGCAATTCAAGAAACTTACAAAGATGCATATCTTAAGAAAACTGAAGTAAATAAATGAAAAATTACGTATGAGATAATCTACATGTATGTTAATATATGTGATTCTAAGTAGTGTTAGTGCACAGCAATGTTTCTACTGTGATATATCCTTCATAATCCAATTTGAAAAACAGGACGCGTATTTGAATAAAAAACGCACAGATCTGTAATCGAGTTTTTTAGTTATTTTAACAATTAAATTAACTTTAAATTTATTAACTTGTTAGTCAATTATAAGTTAAATTATTTTAGTTTAATTTTCGATTGAAATTTGTTTTTAAAATATAATATTTGTGGGGGGTAAAGGTGGAAATAAAATAGTATAATTTCTTCCCTGTTCAATTTAACATAAACGCGCAATCTTGACGTTTAGAGGGCGAGCGTGCATCATTCTTTATCGTCTCGAAATGTGTGCGTGACGCAAGTTTGCACGCCAACAACGTCAGCCAAACAAACTACGTGCTACTTTCTCTACAACCCTACACCCGAGCCCTTACACTTAAGAAATATGTGATACTTATAAGCATACATTACATATAAGTTAATGCACCCTTTATTCTGGGGTTCTATCTCATATTAATATAAATTTTACCATTTTTAGTCTGTTGTTTTGCGAGTAACAAATGATTTGTTACTTGCAAAATAAAAAATAAATAAAATAAATAGGGAAACAATAAAATAAAAACTATTAAATGTAAACTCAGAATTATGTTCATGCAAACAATAATGAAAAATTAAATTTAGCTGCAATTTAAATAAAATCCGTCACTATAATATTTATATTTCTCGACAATTTTTTAAATGACAGCGTTGTAAAAACTGATTTGACACTTTATTTAAGGGGGGAATTTTTTTTTTTTAATATGAACAAAGGTACAAATTTCGGATTTTCAGCATCTTATTTAAATACATTTTGAGTATCTTTCTAAATTTTTTCAAGTCCCTGATGAATCTGTAGAATACCCTAGATGGGTGGATGTCCGAGCATGCATGCTGGACATTAATACACGGGCGGGAGCGCACAGGTCATCACGGTAATTTGTTACAAAATCGGCTAAAAAAACTAAAATCTACAGAAAATTCTCTGAAATAGTAAAAAAATCACAAAATGGCTACCATCTGAAAAAGTTGTCGATTTTTGACCATTTTTTTTTTTTATTTATACTTTTGTAAGTGCCCAAATTTTTTTTAAATGATCATAGAAATGGCTGTTTCTAGTACAAGCTCCAATAAATTATGTTTTCTTCAAAATAAAATAATTCAGATCAAAATCGGTTCAGTAGTTTTTGAGTTCTGCTCCCGCTCAGTTTGAACGAAAAATGTCATTTCGAAAAAAAAAACTCGTTTAAAGATTGACAAAAGTTTAACATCAGATATAAACAATAAAGACAATCGAAAAATGCAAGAAAAAAAGTGATTTTTTCAATAAACAGCAATTAAAGCTTAAATTCAGTTACAAAAATAAAATATTTCTCGACAATTTTGTAATAATCTAAGTTGTTATATCCGAAAATACTTGAATACAATCTTCTATGTAAATAATTTGCACTAGTTTGAAAATAAATTGTAGTTGTGATATAATAAGTAATTTTTATTGATGATAAACTGATAAAATGATTGAAGAATGGTATTGCATGAAATGACTAGCAGTAGTCATAGGTGGTAGCATTTGACACTCGATGGGGGGTGGCATGATAGATCGTCAACTCAGTCGCTAAGGATTGGTTCATTACCGGGCGAAAGAGCTAGACCCCCTCCGTACATCCGATCATGCGTCCGATACTAACGTATTTACATATTAATGCCATGTTATGAATAATTATTAACATACATAAAACACAACACAACAATATTCCTACAATAAAAGTAGTGTGCTGTGCTGTGCTATTCTATCTTGTTGTATGTACGCGGTAATTATAGGCCAAGACGGGAACACACGAAAATGTCTTGAACTTCACTTGTACTGCATATGTCAAAAAATCTAAACATACACACGTTCTTGTTCAAGCTCATGTATAATTTCCCAGCCTACTTGCTTTCTTCGCTTCTTTATTTCCTGTATGTTTATATGTCATTAGATGAGGAAATTATAATGCAATATTTGATGTTTTCGGCGGATGGGTTCATGTTTTATTTCCAGAATGGTACGTTGACTTTTTAAATAAATTTCGTTCCGATCAACTGATGCCACAATTATATAAATTCACTACAAAAAAATATTTCATTTACTTTTATATATTTTTTTAAATATTTTTCATAATAAATTTAGTCTTAAATAGTCTTTTAAGAAACCCTGGAAAGAAAATTTAATTATATTAGCTGAAGATTTTCAGTTATTATTTTATAAAGTTTATCTCAAATCAATTTGAAATATTTAATTCTACGGAATGCAACTTTAAAATTTTGTTGAAATATAAATGGTATCGATAGCAATAAATAAAATAAAAATAAAAAATAGTATTAGTTATAAACATAGAAAAACATTTGAATAAATTNGTTGAAATATAAATGGTATCTATAGCAATAAATAAAATAAAAATGAAATAGTATTAGTTATAAACACAGAGAAACATTTGAATAAATTAATAGCATCATTATAAAAATTGATTAGAGTCCGTATGATAAAAAAAATTAAAATAAAAAGTTGAAATCCGCAAAAAAGTGACATTCTTATGCATCTATGATTTAGTTAATCGTTACAAATTTCAATAAATAATTAATTAGCGTTGGTAAACGATTTTAAAACATGTCTTTAATTATCAGCCGTCATATATCATATTAATATGAAAACCCGTTTTACACGATAAATGAATGATTGTGTTCAATGTAGTATCTAAATGCTTAGATTCCTGACCTCCACGTCGAGAATTTGTTGAGTGTGATGGTTGGCTGTTGCTGCTGCTGTTGCTGCTGCTGCTGCAGTAGCTGTTTTGTATCGCAATCGCGTTGTTCTTTTATAAATGTTAGATATAATAACTGCTAACGAGCCACAACCAATCGGTTGCGCTCAGTTTTAGTTTCATCAACCGGTGACCAACGAACTGCTCAAACATCTACCGTAAATATAACGAGATTGATCAATTCTTGCAGGATGCAGGACCGTCATTATTTTATTTTATATCGTTAAAAATATTACTTTAATAACATCAAGTTAATTCATCAATAAAACAGCAAATATTATAGTACATTTATATCCTGTTTAATCTAAAAATTATTAATAAGTCTATTCAAAATGAAGAATTAAATAAAGATGTCTTATTTTTTTTATAAACGTTAAAGAAAATGATTTGAATAAAAAATGTGTTCCAAAACTGAAGACAGTTTTACAAAATGTTAAGTCAATAGAAATTTGCACTTTATAATTGAAGAACAGAGACTTTTGGATTTGTAAAAATAAATATTTCGATATGTATTAGAACTTAGAAGATGCGTCAATAAATGGAACATTTTTTTACTATAAAAACATTGAATTATCTGTAATAAATATTATACAAACTAAAGGTGCTCTTCAATCCAGACAGAAGCGAGAATTTAAAATATGATCTCCCAATGTTTAGAGACGATAAGAAGAAACAAAAAACTAGATAAATAACAATAAATAAATTATTCTACTATTAAAAAAGTAAACTATAGTCTTTAGTTTTTAAATTAAATAACGCTACGTCTTTAAATAAAACGAAATTATGCAATAGATTGAAGCTTTAACAATCCAGAAAAACTATCGTGCATTCAACAATATTTATATTAAATTAAAACCATGTCCAGAAGAATAATACTATGAGAAACTTTAAATATGCTCTTCAAATGAAGATAATTCAAGAAAAACTGAAAATAATAATTTATATATGAATTTTACTCCATAAATTAAACAAATACTTGAAGTTTCCGAATAAAATAAAAACAAATTTTTCAAAATTATCTTTTAACAAAAAACTCAGACACAAAACAGAACAATTAAAATTCCCAGAAAATTATTCAAAAACTTTTAGTTTCGAATGAACTATAATCAGTTATTTGATAAAATAAAATAAAACAAGCAAAAATTATATCTATATTCAATAAAATTATTCTCAAATTAAATATGAAATGCATCGTCCGAGATTTATCTTTAAGTCTTTAAGAATTTATATAAAAGAACTTCGAATTCAATTATAATAAAGCAAATCAAACTTAAATAATTATAATCGATCATCATGGAATAAATTACTGAAGAAATGCCAAATTAGTGATGCTAAAAATCGATTGTTCCTTGTTTTTTGAGCGTTAGTTTCTCATGAATCTAAAGAGGTATAAGCCGTGAAAATATTTATTAAAGTAAATATTTAAGATATAATTTGTATAAAATAAAATGAAATGAATTCCATCCCTGTATAATAATCAAAGTGAATATTAATCCGTTCAGTAGGCGCATGTATATCTAAAGATCCATTGATCAGCCACCGCTTAAGCTACATAGCTACTGTGAAGGCATTTTCAGAGCGTAAACTTCACGTTGTATCATGGGCGAACATAATATTAAAATTCTACTTTTCACATACGATTACATTTGCTTCGTTGGACACGATGTCTGAACAAAACGGACTTGGGTTTCGGACGCTAGCGGCGTCTCTTTGAACGGTCATCATCGTACTACTGCCATTTACCATTTACCATTTACCATTCACCATTGTGATGTTAAACTACTGATAATGTTTGTCTCTACATATATGTTTACAGCGAATTTTATTTATAAATTAATTTAATATCTTTTAAAATATTTTTTTATGAATTTTACTAAACAAAGGGTGCTAAAATGTCACTTTACAACTCCTTAGATTCACTTATAATTTTAAATTTCAATTCATATATCTTATGAAACATTAATACGAATTAAGTTATTTTCATTTTTAATTTAATATATTATTAAGTACGCCTTATTCCATCTTTAAAACAATTTAATATGAATTTAACTAAACAAAGGGTGCTAAAATGTCACTTTACGACTCTTAGGATTCGATTATAATTTTACATTTCAATTAATTAAGATATGATTAAGTTTTCTTACAATATTTGTATAAAAAAAATATTAATAATTAATTATTAATGCATAAATTAATTATAAATAACTTTATGGAGTAATTAACAACCAAATTATGTACTGAGATCATTTTAAAAAACTCTGCAAAGAAAATAAAGGTTAGAGAAATGATAGAAATGAATAATATATTATAATAATTATTAAAAAGTTATAAATAATAGCGCAAAGTGTTCTAATTTTTTTGAAAACATAATATAAAGTTACAATTATAGTTAATAAAATATTATAAGTATTTGAACAGTTGTGAAAGCAATAAAAAATAAGTAATATCCATATAATAGCTATTCGTGTATATAAACTGATATAAAACATATATGTATGTATATAACTAGAGAATTACGAACAGATAAAGAAAAGAAAGAGTTCGTTAAAACGTTAAAACGTTAAAATATATAATTTTCATAATTATAAATGAAACCAGAAGTTTTTTATAGTTTGAGAAAATTTAGTGTACCGTTTAAGGAAATTATAGAGGCATATTTGTTTCCACATTTGAATTTCTAGAACAATAGTGAGTGGTAATAAAATAGATACATGTAAATTTAACTGTTTTCTTATAACTGGGAAACAATGGTTTCGATTATTATTCTGATGATATGGAGAAACTTTCTTTACAACTCTTTCATCATTTTGTTTTCTCCTTTTTTATTTCATTGCTTTAATAGATCTTTATAATTGAATTCATTATAAAATACATGCCATTTTTTTTATTCTTTACAGTGAATATATTAATTAATTGTAGTTAATATATAAAATTTAATTTATTATTAAAATCATTAAACTCTAATTGTTAAACAACAAGTAATATAATATTTCTTGTTTATAAATTTTGTTATAAGTTTATA
Organism: Pogonus chalceus; assembly: GCA_002278615.1. NCBI lineage: Eukaryota > Metazoa > Arthropoda > Insecta > Coleoptera > Carabidae > Pogonus > Pogonus chalceus. The sequence continues at coordinate 1,145,652 of CM008238.1, read as the reverse complement.
AATGATTAATAATTGAAGTAATATTAGAAGACCAATAAACAAAAAAGATTTTATATTATATAATAGAAGTTCTTTAAACTAACGACATCTCATGCAAGATAGCTTACAAACGTCTTAAGCAACAAGTTAAAACTGGTTCTTTCCACCATTATACCTAGAAATCTGTAACGCTATATATTTAGCGCTGTCTTGTACTAAGAAGCCAAAACATACATGTTGAAACCTGTTTTTACGAAATGAAACAGGATAGAAATCTGTAACATTACAGATTTTAGGGTCCAGGAAAGATTTCTATAAAATGATTATTCTAAAATTAAGCTGTAACTTTATAGATTTACTGAAACGAAACAGGATGCTAGAGTGTCTAAATAAATGCAACTAATAGAAAGATGTTTATGAAACTATTATTTTAAGATGTATTGTAGGATAAAAGTCTGTAACTTTACAGATTATAAATTTTATGTTCCATATTCGGTAGCATACAAATAATAAACCCCGAACAGGACTCTAGAGTCTGTAACTAAATGTAACTTTTAATAAGTAGATGTCTATAGAACAATTGTTCTAAGATAAATTGCATAATATTTCGATAGTTCTAAAATCGATGTATTTAAACATCAAATCTTGACCTAGAACTTGAAAGGCCAAGGTTGCAAAGTTTATATTTCGCATGTGTTCGGTGATAGATGAGAAATGTATACAATGTTACCCAACAGGCCAATTTCTTTTTATATCTCTAGAGGGTTATCGATCATTTTGGATCGTCAAACAACAAACAACCCTATTTACTCTTTAAATATAACATCATCTTCTAAATATTTAAAAAACTTCAGGACAAGTGTTAACAGGAATATTGGAAATAATATATGTATATGTTGATATTATAATATTTTATTATTGATATATGTTTATAACACTTCAAATTTTTTTAATTTATAACATTTAATAAAAAAATCTTAATGAAATAATAAATACAATTGATAAAATAATTAAATGTATATTTTTTATAGTAAAGATATAGTTTAAATAATTTAGTTCACACATATTTTAATGTCAAATACACTTATATAATAATTATCACATAATCTCGAACAATATGTATATATATTTAGTTATTTATTTATATATATTTTGGTCAATAAAATATAGGCTCATAAGAAAGATAGGTGATAAATATATTTTCTTATGTGGTAACAAAGCTAATTATCGCCAAAATTTTAGGCATTTTTTTATATATATTATATATGTAGATATATTTATTAAATTACATTTATAATTTAAAATATTTTTGCTAAGCACAAATGGTCATATAATTTTTTTATTGCTCTTTAAATATATATTATAACTATTTCAGAAACATTTATAGAGGATTTAGGAAAATATTTTATATATATTTGATATTTAGAACAATTTTTAAATATAAATTTCGTGTATTTACTTCAAAATTAAAATTATTACAGAATTCTAACGGACGGTTTTTATTATTTATTTAATTGAAATAATATGATTTGAGCGTTAATTATTCCAATGAAATGTGCAACTATTTAAAAAAGAAAAATATGATATGCTTTAGATTTTTTTAATGACAAAATTCGCTACATACATCCATCATTTTTGGGTTATACCGTCATAAATCACAAAAAAAATAATGTTTAACTTTCATATTTAAAATTTTTCAACGTAAATTTACATATGTCATAAATTTTTACTTATATGTATTTTATATATTATAAGGTCTATGTGTTATAGCGACAATCGTTTTATCGAAATTTTGAAATTTGGCTTTAAAATATTTGTGGTCCCGTAATTACAATTAAATTATGCTTTTAATAGTTTTATGAGCTAATTATATTTTGAATTTATATAGAATTGCTAAGTATTAATTTTTATATTTTTTAATCGATAAATTACTATGNAAAACTTACCATGAATATTTGAAAAATTTATAATTAAAAGATTAAAAATTAATTTAAAATTCAATAAATACATCTATTAAATAAATAAAAAGAAAGTACGCCAATATTTATTTTTCCAACAAATATATTTATTTAAAAAAAAAAAGAAAATAATGAACAAAATCTATTCTTTTTACCCTAATTGATTTCTTTCTCACGATTTCACATCTTGTGGGAGTATTTTTGCAAAATTTAATAAAAAAAATAAATGATAATATCTGGAAAATAATAGGGATACTGCGCTAAGATATATTTCTCCAAAGAAGATATTTACTAAAAAAATAAGACAAAATCTTCGTCTTTTTGGACCTAATTGTTTATTTTCTATAATAGGATTATTCCAAAATCTAAAAGATTATTTAAAATATCAAAAATTATTTTTTACTTAAAAGATTTCTCGCTATAACAAAAGACACAATAATGATATATCTACACATCAAATAATTAACTACAATATGTTGATCCCATATTCAGCAGAAGCTCATAAAAATGTAGAAATATATAATATGTAAAAAGTTTTATTCCCCAGTTCGTGAACTTAACACGGGGGACTTTTTAATGTCGTCTAGTTGTTGTAAACCGACATCATCGCAACGCTGGTGATCGATATCCACCAAACGGAATGTCTCTAGGAACTCGTTGAGATCGACCAGCCCATCTTTGTTCATGTCCATCAGACGGCAAATATCCACTAGCTGCTCTTGTGTGATTGGATTCGGCATATGTTGCCGCAATAGATTGCATGCATCCGAGAATTCTTCTAAAGATATGTAACCTGCAAATTGAAACGAAAATCTTATTTATTTTATTTATTGCTTCAAATTTTATATTTTCAAGTTATATTCTCTTAAATTATTCGACGCTCTACGGTAATAGATTTTAAAAGTAATTATAAAACAAAATTGATTAAAAATTTCCAATTTAAATTTGTATCATAAATAATAAAAGCAAAAAAATTAAAGTATCCGTGCGTCTTTAGATAGAAAAATAAAATGCATATGTTACGTAATGTGCACATCATTTGACAATACTGATTGATAAGGACGCAACTCATGCGTCATTGATTGTATTGGATAGGTAAATATAAAAAATAGGTAGTAGTAGTAATATAATTTTGTATGTAATTTAATGAAGACATTGATATAAAAATAATAGGTCTATATATGTACTAATGATAAATCTATAGAGTACATAAATAAATAAATAAATAAAAAGATTTTCGGTATGTGGGAGTCATTCGAATTTCCGTAAAATGGTAGGATAACAAAGCTAATCGATAAAAGCTTTGTTTATGTAAAATTCCTAGTGGTTTCCCGTGTATATGTTCCGTAGCCGTAGTCGTAGCCGTAGTGTGAATGTCAATCGTGTTTTCTGTTTTATATAAACTACTGGGCTTTATGCATTTCTTTCTACATTGTAGGTACTCTACTCGTGTATTGTATTGTATTGTCTATTTTAATTTGCATATTATACTGTACTCTACTTGTATACTTGTGTACTTGTGTACTTGTATTTGCTTAGAGTTGCTATGAATGCTAATTTTATTTTAAAGTGTAACAAACCATTTGCGCTTTAGAATTTTCTGTTTTATAATTTCGATGCATTCTTGAAATATTATTTCTGGTTTTATTTTATTAGGAATTCAGTCCATTAATATTAAAATATAATAATATTACTTTATATTGAAAAGAAAAATATATAAAATGCAGCAGAAAGAAAATTTGATTATATTATTTAACAACTTTAAACCAATTATATTAAGGATAATCTAAATATTTAATTGGTACTTTTACAAAAATGGAAACTGTTAGAATTATTTTTCTTTTAGTTTTAAAGGGTCTTAAAACAAATATAACAACATTGCATGTTTTGCAGTTTTAAAGATAAATATCTGTTTTTGT
>CM008238.1:1037907-1069831 GCA_002278615.1 Pogonus chalceus | reverse complement strand
CAGGTAGCCGGGGTTTGTTTATTTATTTTGGGTCAGCAGGTAAAAGGATTTTGACCCTTTTATTTTAGCGCTAACAGGTAGTCGGGGTTTGTTTATTTATTTTGGGTCAGCAGGTAAAAGAAATTTGACCCTTTTATTTTAGCGCCAGCAGGTAGCCGGGGTTTATTTATTTTGGATCAACAGGTAAAAGGATTTTGACCCTTTTATTTTAGCGCCAGCAGGTAGTCGGGGTTTGTTTATTTATTTTAACGCAAACAGGTAGCCGGGAGTTGTTTATTTATTTTTGATTATCAAATAAAAGGATTTTTGACCTTTTTATTTTAGCGCCCGAAAGTTGATAGAATTGTTTATATTTTTAAAACACCAGTAGATAGAATAATTGACTTTTTTTAGCGTTAATATTTATTTTTAATTTACATTTTGTTTATCTTCATAATAAGCACATTCCAATCCTTTGTATTATTATTATCTTATTATTAGTATCGGTAAAATATAAATTATTATATATAATTTGTTTCAAAATAAACACACATCGTAAAATAATAATTTGAAACAGGATCTTGGTTGCTTTCTTTATAAAACATTAATAACTAAAATCTAAATAAATTACAATAGTATAAAATTACAAAGGTAATATTCTATTACCATTAATTATAGTAACTCAGAAAGTAAGGAAGTTAAATAATTTTAAAAGTATATCGTGGAAAAAAATTAAAAGTTACGTAAATGAAATTATTTCGGAACTACTAATCTTTTAATTATAATTTCGCGTTTCCGGGCTCGATTAGCTAATGAATTAATAATAAGACAACGATAAATTGAAAAATTAATGCAATGACATTAATAACATAAAATTGCGTATCAAATTATGTATAATGTTAAACAAATAAGCGAAACAATAATGAGAGGTTAAATTATTTTTTATAATCGTAAAACTAAATGGTGACAAGGTAAATACTTATATACGTATAGTTATTGTTTGATACGGAAATCATTTTTTAAATCATCGTATTTAATTATATTCGTTTTTATATTTTTTAGCCCGAGGGTGGAGTAGATTTGGACGCGGTGACTGGCTTGTTAGGTGGAATTAGTACCGTAAGTTTTTATATTTAATAATATTTTTTTACATAAAAAGAAATTTTGTTTCCTATATTTGCGTTTTAACGCATGAGACAAAAATAAACCTAAGAACAAACTTTTATATACATTTTTGCAGAATAAAATTTTTTATACCAGAATTGAATAAATTTAAATGAACAAATGAAAATTTATCTTAATAATTGAGCGTTTTATAACAGTTTTTCAAAAAAATCTAAAGGGTATACCTTCAAAAAAAATAAGACACCTTGTTTTTCAAATTTGTATTTGATTAGAGAATTTCAAATATACCAATTATTATAATATTTAAAGATATTTGCAGTTTAAGTTTTCATCATTTTTCGAAATAAATTCATATTTAACAATTTTGAGATACTGACGACATTTTATTACAAATTTAATAATTTGAATAATGTTCATAAATATAAAATAATAGTATAGTATTGATTTGAATTTTAACTTTTAAAGTTTCAAAAAGTACATTTGCTTAATTTTAGTTTAAATATAAGAGTTAGTTAGACATATTACGATAATTCTTTCAATGGAGAATAATGAGTAATAATAATGGGTAAGTTTTATCTTAATTTTACGCAGAAAAAAATTAAAATTTATTTAATTCCAGCAAAACGATGATGGAACATATGATTTTACTGGTTTACAAGATACTGTCGGAAGTTTATTTGGCGTAAGTATTAATAACACATTTTAAAATTCATAATTATATAAAACTTTTGTTTTAAGATGTAAATTAAAAATATAATTTACTCCGAAAAATAAAACTTTTATAATATTACAAATTTTGAAGAGAAAAGTTTTTAATTCAAAAATTTTACAGGGTAGTGAAGAAGGCGGTTCAAATGTAGGCCTTTTCTTAGGAGGTTTACTTGGGGCAATTATTCGAGGAAGTGCCGGAGACGACGCTGCAGTAAGTACAAAAAAATATCAAATAAAATACAATCAAAACAATAATAGAATAAAGAATAAAAAACACATCGGAATATGTAAAAATATATTTGTACAAATTTTTTTTTTATCTTAAAACTAAATTTATGGAATAGAATGTTTGAAATTATTACATTTCAAACATAGGATTTGTTTTATTTTATTTAAATCTCAAAATTACAAATTTTTACAATTTTTATTGACGTCTTCATACAAACTCCTTTTTTTTTTTGTAGAAAGGAGCTGGTCGTTTAGGAGCAAATCTTCTTGCAGCTTTATTACCTGGATTAAGTGCGGTAATTTATTTTTCTGTTATTTAATTAAATCTTCATATTTAATATATCTAATTATTTGAAAAAGAAAATCTGAAAGAAACTTTAAAAATTAAGTATGTAATAATAAAAGCCTGTAACTTACCTTATAGTATTTGGTCTAAAATAAAAAATATTAAAAAACAACTTTAAAAAATACCTTTAAAATTATGTAATATTGGTCGTTTCTTGTAAACATTCTAAAAACAAATTAATTAATAATTTAACTGCATTTATGTTTTTCCCAAGTACCCAACTCCTGAAGAAGAAGATGGAGAACCTGGTAAAACACCACAAGGTTTGGACTCCGGAGGATTTCTAACTGGTTTTCTTAGCACCTTCATTGGAGCATCCGGAAATAGTTCGAACAGCAATAGTTCCGGGGGTGGTGCTGGAAATGATAAGGTACATTTACCCTTAATATTACACCAATATTTTATACATAAATTAAATATTTTGAAAGTCATTAACACATTATTATTAAACTTATTACATAATTTTTTTTACGAATTCCAATGAATCGCGGAAGTATTTTGTCATCGCCCTGCTTAATTATATATTTAATTAATTCAATTTGCCTCGAGATATAATTCTTAAGAAGGAAGTGGGACTAAAGAATTTACTGAATAGGTGTTTGTATTAATTTTTATTTAATTTAATTTGCTCTAGAAATTTTTTTTAAATAACGTAAGTGCTACCCACAGACAAATCTTGTGTAAACAGGAAGGAAGTTCAGAAAGGAATTAAGATAAAATACTTATTATTAACTAGCTATCTATTTGGCTAAATAAAATTTCGAACATGCAAATATAATTAACTTAAAACATTTTCAATTTTCAGGATGGAGGAAAAGGGCCATTTTTACAGGCAAGAATTTAACAATCAATTTATACATATGTACATACAAATTAATAACATATTTTATAACTTTCAGCTAAAAGTCCAATTAGTTAAATCCTTATTATCAATAGTAACTAAAATTATTAGCGCTTCATCAGCAAAAACACATTAAATAGTAAAATTTATTTCAGCACGTAAGGTGTATAGGTAAAATTATTAATTTTAGAACTCACATTGTAGTTAATATATTTTGTAATTACATATTATTTTAAATAAATATACAATTAGGACTTGATAAATTATACATAAACGAAATAAAATTTTATACATGTAAAAAAATGTTTATAAATTATTTACAAATATATATTTTTAGATATTATAACGTATATTTAATTGTAATTACCTTTAAAATGCAATTCTGGTTTAATTGGCACTATAAACACTTAATTTATTCAATAAATGCACTCAAAAAATAGACGCTACTTAAAACAACTTTTCAAAATGGCTACGCAACTGGTACAAGTTTATAACTGCAAATCAAATGGAAAAAATATGATTCATGTTCGACCAATTAAATGATTGATGACGCGCAAAACCACAAATGTCAAAACGGTCAAAACATTTTTAATCTAATTTAAAAAATAAATTAATGAATTTAATATATTTCCATATTTATATACCAAATCCTTTATTCAGTCAAAATGTTACAAAATAATCATATCACAACTCAACAGATTATAAATTTTCACAAACGTTATACGGTGATCACAAAAATATGAAATGATTAATAACATTTCATAATTTTGTAAATATTTGTAACTAGAGATTATATAAACTATTATTTAAAATCTTTACAATGATATATAGGTATTTTGTTTTATAAAAATATTGAAAATAATTTTAAAAGAACATCAGTACAAGTTTTGGACATCAATTTTGACAAGACTAAGTATTTAATTTCTTATGTTAGGAATGTCTACTAATATGATATAATTCTTTTTATTTTAACAGAATATAAATGCTCCTAAATACCAATTCAACGCAAATACAAACATTTCAAATGCAAATTGAAATAAAAATCATAAAATCTTATTTTATTTTATAAATATATTCATACTATCTACGTAATATCTCTTAGTCATATAAAGTTTAAAATATTTATTTTATGATATAATTATAATATCAGCACCACATAAAATTATAAATATTATATACTGCTAAATACAGTCGAATTTCATTTTAATGAAATGCAAATATTATTTTATATATATTTTTTAGAAAATTATTTAAATTAGTTTTAAATATTTATTATTTATAAGCTCTCCCGTATCCAAAATGTAAATATAAATTGCATTTGATTATGGTACTGTATACACAAATGATAAATAATTGCTTTTTTAATAAAAATATTCCGAGTTTCTTTGAAAAAAAATTATTTTTATAACCTATTATCACAGAAACAAGTCTATGACACATGTGTTAAGGTACAAAGTGAGATAAATTTTGAATTAAACGTGTGATGTGTAAAAAAAAAAGCAATTATTTATTTTAAAAATAAAATTCACATAAATATAAAAAAACATAACATAATATTTCATTCTTCTTTAACGCATTTATCACAAACTCTAACAGGATTATCCCATCCTCTTAAAGGAACAGGTTTTCTAGTAGTTGAACAATCAGAACAAACAGCCTTACCACATTCCCTACAATGATGCAAAGGTAAATTTGGACCAAACATCGATTCACAACAAACGCAGCCTGTAACTTCCGAATCGGGAACCCAATAAGCAGGCCGTGCCGATTCTTTAATAATACATTTTGGATATTCTAACACCGAAGCAACTGATGATAATGTATTCACAACTGCTTCGCTGTATTTCCGAACGCGTATCTCTTTATCGTCAATACTTTGTGACAGACTCGGCGGTGTTGGTTGATAACATCCATCGCAAACACGCACGTCTGTGAACCAGCCGCGAGACGGAACTGGTTGACTATGTGATGAACATTCATCGCAAAAACCTTCTCCACAAGAACGACAGTGATGCTTTGTTTCAGAATTAACAAATGTTTTTTTACAAGCATAACAATGCTGAAATAAAAATACCATTTTCATTTTTTTTTTTTCTTTCTTTAAATTAAAACTATCGTATTATCTAACCTTAATTTCATTATTTGGACGCCAATAAGTGGGCGCGATTTTATCAGCAACCCACGAGGATAATAACTTAGTAGGAGGTGCACCGATACTAGCAACCGCTTCGCTCAAATAAGAAACCCCATCCAAAACTTTTTGAGCAGAGTTTTGAGCATTTGTTAAATTTTTACTCTAAAATTATATTTCAATAAAACATTTATATTATTAACGCTAAAGAGTTATTTTATACCCCTGGCCAAACATGAATTATTTCAGTTCTAACGGCAACATCTTCAGGATTTTTATTACCATACCAATATTGACGACTGCGGTAAATTTCCCCGCAATTTGGACATTCAATTACATAGCCTGACCAAGCATATTTAGCCAAACCGTACCAAGAATTTTCAGTACTTGTTTGTACACGTGATGTTACAATTACTTCTCTACCGTTTGCATGACAATTCTATGACAAAAAAGCATTAATTAATAATTTATACTAATACGATTCATTGCAATTCGTACACATAGTCATAAAAATGACCCTGAATAAAATTATAAATGATTAATATATTCCAATTAAAATCTAATAAATCAATTCAACTTTATTAGAAATACAGTCTATTGTCTTTTATTTTACCTTGCAAATATAGACACAATTTTCATATTGATGTTGATATCGACATCTTGAAGAATTATAATGTGGTATACCTTCTTTAATATGCCCCATCGACTTTTGACAACCAGAATCACAAGATTGGCACTTAACAGGGCAAGTAAAATACTGATCAGGAAATAAAAGTGGCACAGAATTAACAATTTCTCCACTGAATTTATCATTTAAAGCCTATAAATGCAATTAAAATAAAATCTAAATTATTATTTCAATAAAAATATATACTTTTAATGTCTTAAAAACAACTTGAGGATGCCGGGCAGATCGTACAGAAGTATTTTCTAATTCCAATTGCACTGCGTTTCGTAATTCCGTAAATGAAGTAGGCGGTGTATGTGTTTGTATTCCGATATATTTTAAAGAACTAAAAGCTTCTATTTCAAGTCGCATAGATGCAAATCTTTCTCTTAAAATATCTTCAGGAGATTCAGAAACACTTGATTGTAGCGTTTTTGTATTTCTTGTTTCATGAAATATTAACACTGCAGGTCCTAGCGCAGATAATGAGCCTCCGAAGTCACCGCGTAAGCCAACTGCTTGTAAAGCACCTTGAAAATGTTGAGTGTACGCTTTGGAAGCGGAACCCAAAAATGTAAACATATCTCGATGTAGTCTTTCTGATTTTGTTCTATAAATAACAATATCAGATACAGCCAGAACTTTTAATAGTAGCCTAGTACGTTGATTTTCGTTTGTTGTTGCACCTAATAATCCTTCTGTATCCAAACAAATAACTTTTAAATTTGTATCAAACGCCGCCCAAACACCTAATGTACAAGAATTTTGTTCTGAAGAAGTTTTAAATGTCTCATTACCATCGAAAAATGTTTGATTCAAAGTGTAAGATTTGCCGTCACCTGTATTACCAAATATTGATACAACTTTAACTTTTGTCATATTATCTGGGATATGTATTCGTTGCATAAACTGTTCTGCTGAAGATACTTTTAATCTTTCTAATGCGTCTAATAATAAAAAACTATTTCCATTATCTGTTGTATCATCATTTAAATTTAAAGACATCAATTTTGGTGATAATCTATCTCCCGTCTCAATTTCTGTTTTAGTCATTATAAGTGATGGGTTTTCTATTGATTCCATAATAGCTGGTGATTCTAAACGATGATATTTTTTTCTGGCATTTCGGACAAGAGTAGAATCCATATTGTGGTTGATAATTGATACATTTCCTATTGGAGGTACTGGAAAATAAATTATATAAAAGTGAAATCAATTTCATACAATAAAAACTGCGATGGAGTTTTAGTTACACAAAGAAACATTTGTTTTATATGCATTACATGTTTTTAAAGCATTATAATTATTCATATCAGACAAATATACATACAAAACTATATAAATTCAATGCATATGTACACAAATATATAAATATATTAGTAAATAATAAAACTAATATTATCTAAAATACAACATAAGTTTATAAAAAAAATAAATACTGACGTAACATACGTCAAAGAATTTTGCAATGCAAAATATATTATTATTCATTTTTATTCAAACGATTACAAATGCAAGGTCATGATAACCTCAATAATTTAAAACGTATTACTCATAATATCCCAAATACTATATATTTTTATCGATAAATTCAAAAACAATCATCTTATTTCTTACCATTAAATTCTGCACTGCAAACATTTTAATTGTACTTACACATGACACTAAAAATTTATCACGTTTTCACAAAGGTGACAACGAACTGTCACTTTTCAAAAGAGGAATTCAACATAGGCATGTCACAGCGGCCACATACAAAATACAAACAACGCATAAATGCACCTGTTATTTTTAGTTGTTGAAGTGAAAATATTTTTGTTTTGTGTACATTAAACTCTTCTTCAGTTAAAAAAAAATATGTATAAATGATTTGGCACTAGGAATATTTACTAATCCCACAATTTAAGATTATTTTGCGAAGCGGACGCGACGCGACATTCGATAATTAAATTATTTGTTATTGTAAAAAAATATTCTTCTTTCTGATAAGTTCAAGTTATTTACATTTTTTATGACTTGTTTATTTATTTATGATAATAAGTTTTGCTAATTTTTTTCTTTTATCAATTTATATATAGTAAAAGGAGAAAGTTTTTAAGTTCTATTTATAGTAATAAACAACAAAATTGTACATTCAAAATTCGATATGTATTTTCGCATTTAATATAATTCATTTTATTACTATTTTAAGATAAAATTACACAAAAAGAAAATAAAATAACACATATATCTGTCTTTAATTAAATAATTATACAGATTTATCACCCAAAAAAAATTCTGAAAGTCTTTACTCTTTATTTAAAGATGTATTAATTAGCAGTAAATGCTAATTAATAATAATAATTCGAAACACTTAGAATTTTTTAAATATTTATCACAAATTAATAATATTCTAAATCTACTACAATGTTATATTTATAATGTATATTTCAAATAAATGTTTAAAATACCTATGAAAAATTAATTATTTATTTAATACCATGATTATGTATCCCTAAAATAATTATAATTATATATGTCGTTTATAAAAGAGTTGTTTAAAAAAGTTTTTATTTATATTTTAGCCTGAATTTGTTTTGTCTGAGCGGAAGTAAGAGACAATTTATCTAAAAATGCATATAATTCTGCTTTATAAATATCTGGATAATATCTAAAGTGTCCAACATGCGGTGATTTTTCGAAACAATTCCAATAAACCTAAAAATAAAATTAATATTATAAATAGAAATTAAAGTTATAATTTAAACGTACCGGTAGACCCATGGATTCCCAAGAGTCCCTAGCTCTAATATTTGCGCCTATAGACCCAATTGGATCATTTTTGCTTACAAAAATTAAAGCTGGAGCCCTGACTGTATTTGTATGATACATTTGACTAGCTCTGATGTAATGAGTTGTTGCCACAGAATCAAAAGCTTTTAAGTGATATCTACAAGAGAAATAAGTTATTTCATGTAGTTTTATTTGAAAACAAAATATATTAACCGAATATATTGTGTCAATGCGTTTTGTAAAACAGTATTTTTTGGGAAGACAGCTTTTGGTACACCAATATGAATTTCAGTAACATCAACAGAACTATCCCAAATTTGACCACTAATTCTATTCATAACACTCTGATATCTTTCTTTTTCAACAGTCGCGTGGACTAAAACCTCCCCCCAAAGATAAGCACCTACAGAAAATCCATGTAAAACAATCGGAGTATTATTTTCATTCGCTTTTAATACATCAAGCATATTTCGCGCAACCAACTAAAAACAATGAAAATCATCATTTTATTCCCTAAATAAAACACTACTCCATACTTGTATTCCTTTAGCTGGCCAAAGAACCTGCCAAGGGCTAGTTTCTACATTTAAAACATCAAAACCTTGGTCCAAATACAAATTCGCATATTTTAAAACATTTTTCCTTTTAGCCATTAACCAAGTCATACAAACAACCAATGGTTTATCTCTTTTAACATCAAGTTTATAATTAGTAACCTTTGGATTATTAATTTTGTCTTTAGTAACTAATTCGCAATGTTTTGAAAGTCGAATTGATGAAATTGAACGAATTGAAAATAATGTTGATGAAATATATTTCTGAAATTAATTATTTATATTTTATATATTAACTTGACTATTTTGATAATAAAAATTAATATGTACATATTTATTTTTGCATTCCGAATTATATTCGATTAAAAATTGTACTTTGGTCTTAGAAATTACTTAGATAAGATAGTTACACTAAGTATTTATATAAATATAACAATAAATAACTAATAACTGTTTTCCTGTGAGGTTTTTTTCTTATACAATAAATAAATTATTTAGAAAGAACGAAGTTTATTTATGCATTTAATTTTTTTTTTTTAAATATAACAAAAAATACATACGTCATGATGAATATTTTTATTAATTCCCTGTTTTAAAGTCGATGAAAACCCACGTTGTGAGGAGCTAAATATGATTCTTAAAGTCATTTCTGAAATTAAATAATATAATTATATTTATTAAATAAAAATAAACGATGTCAATGACTATTTAAATAGATTTTTAGCTTTAAAACATTTTAAATAGATTCACAAATACATGTATACTGGTATATTAAATAAAGTGCCTTAACTATTATTTATTAGAATAATGATTCAATTTACTCATTATTGGTAATTCTACTTTAATTTTGCCGGTTACGCATTTTTATTGTTTAGGCAAGTATATTTTAAAAGTATTTATAAATACTTTGAAAATTTGCCAAATTATTAAGTAAATTATTTTCACAAAGAAATACTTTGTAAGAAATAAAATGAAAGGAGTTAATGCTTTATATCCTTAATTAGATAAGTATAAAACTATATCGTTTACTTACTTGGTTCTGTGGAACTCTAAAAGGCACTTACGCGTAAATATTAAGAAACTATTAACTAAATGAACTTCAATTGATTACAACCATGAACCTGATCATATAAATGATCGCTCGGTTCTTATTTCTATTCCTTTTACTTCACTCCACAGAACAAATTATTATTTTGCCTCACTCCATTGTGTCATCAGCTGTGAGTTGTTCCTACAATATGCGAATCTGTAGCAGAGAATACACGGCTTGCGCTGTACACTGCTAAATTACTGTTATAGGTACAGTCTGTCAAGTAAATGTTACATAAAATTATAATTATTTAATTATAAACAATAAATGTGTTCATTGTAATAAACATTAAAGCAATATATGTATAATTTTATTGATAAATAACTTAAAAATAATAAATATTTCATAGTCATAATAATATAAACGTAAATCATTTAAGAAAAAATATTATCTTTTTACAAAATAAAACAATCATGTTTTTATATTCAAATATTTCTAAACTGTAACAAATATTTACATAAAGTTCAATAGAATAATAACTATAAGTCATTAGAACAACAATTTATAATATATTCTGAATAGTTATGATGCAAAAACTTATGTAATAGTAATAATAATTGTTATAAAATATAATATTATGCATGGTACAATTATTTTTTCATAAACACTTGGTATATAATCCAAGCTGTTATAAAAAGGAAGCTCTCCCTGGCCACTGTGCACGTGAACAGAATGTGATAATAATTTCAATGGCGTAGACAAAAAACGAGTTGATTAACTAAAAAAAATATTTATTAAATAACGTACAAAAAAATCGAATGAGATAAAAATAACAAAAATTAAATAAATGTAATACAAATTTTGGAAATTTTTTATTTCAGATTTAATAACTAAAACCCATAAGTGCTAAACAATCTAATGTCATATTAAAATCTAACCCTTATAATAAAAGACATAATAATACATACATTGCATTGTTTACAGTTTTTATTAAATAATAAACTTAAAAAAAATGGAACCAGAATTCACTAATCTATTATTTATTTTCATAACCGAATTTTTGTATAACTATTATCAGACTAGATAATATTTATAGGTAATTTTAATGTTTTTATATAACAATTGATTAGTAAATTGTAGAAAATGTATTGAGGTAAAGATAATTCATAATTCGGTTATATAAATTTTACCTAAATTTACTGAAATAAAAATAGATTTAAATTTTCATTTTAATTTTTTCTGGATTGTTGACTAATTCTAATTTATCTAAGAAACCATATAATTCTTGCAAATATTCTTTAGGATGATAATAAAAGTGGCTAACATGAGGAGATTTATCCCAACATTTCCAGTAAACCTACAAAAATATAATTAATACATTGTTAATTTAAATATGTCATTAAAACTAACTTCCATTCCCATAGATTTCCATGAATCTCGTACTCGCATGTTGGAAGTATAAGCGCCAACTGGATCGCTTTTACTTACGAAAAATAAAGCTGGAGCTTTAACATTAGTTGTATGGAACATTTGACTAGATCGGACATAATGAGTCGTGGCAACTTTATGGAAAGTTTTCATGTGATATCTAAAAATTTCATATAAAATTAAATATTACATATAAATATATGATTACTAACAAAATATATTGTCGCAATGCAGTTTGTAAAACTGGATTATTTGGGAAAACAGCTTTTGGAAAACCAATTGGTATTTCAGTGATATCTGCTGCGCTGTCCCAAATTTGTCCAGCAAATCTATCAATAATATGTTGATAACGAGCATCTTGCGCTAATTTAACTAAAGCTTCCCCGAAAACATATCCAGCGACTGAAAACCCATGTAATAATAAAGGTGAGTATGTATGATTGTTGTCTAAAAATCGGACTAAATCGTTCGCTACAAGCTAAAACATGTTATTGTAAAATTCCATCCACCAATTCGTAAAAATGTTAATACCTGAGTGCCTTTAGCAGGCCAAAGAATTTGCCATGGGGTTACGCTCAAATTTAACACATCAAAACCCTGGTCTAAATATAATCTGTTAAATTTGTCAATATGTTTTTGTTTTGCTAAGAGCCATGTTATTAATATAACTAATGGTTTATCATCTCCAGTAGGAACCAAAAAATTTTCTTGGTCGAAAATGATTTTATCGTTACTCACTAAGTATAAATTTTTTGTGAGTTGTTTTGTTGATATATTTCTTACCCAGATTAATGATATAAGATTTGCCTATAAAATTATTTTTTTTTAAAATCTAATCCTTCAAAAATCGTTGTAATAAATACGATACATAGTAAATAAAAAAAAACTTGAGTTTACTCTGATACTTAATGTCTACAAATTTCATCAAAACAAAAAGCATGTGCATAAAAATTAATTTTGTGTCTAGTTGACATAATAGAAAACTTGTTTATATATTATAATTTATTTATATACATATGTTATCATATAAATGATAAATTTATAATATTTACTCAATATCGGAAAATTTGTCTGTAAACATTTTATATATACACATTTCAAAAACAAAAATTATAGTATTTAAAATTTTTCGCAACAATAATCACAATAATAAAATGTCGTTAACTTTATTAAGTATATAACTCATATTTTACCTGATTTTTTATATCATTTACCGAACTATTTAAAAAATTCTTGCGAACTATGTTAAATCCAGTCCTAAGAGCGGCCATAACTGAAAAATACAATATATAATTGCGAATATTTATTTATAAAATTAACCATTAAACTTTGACCTTCCTATTAATATGATTCACATATATTTAATTTTTCAAATATAATCAAGAAAAATTTAGAAAATATTTGACGCATTAAAAATTGAACGTAATAAAAAAATTATAGTAACATTAATTAAAAATTGTATTTAATTACCAGTAGCGATATTTAAACTTTTACTTATGGAAATATAAAAAATAAGGTCGAAATTTTGAAATATGTTATACTTTTAACTAAGTTCTTTTTTTATTTTAATTAACTTTTCTTCAACAATTGACAATTTTTAAAACTTTTATAATTTAAATTAATGTACTTATACAATATATATTTATTTTGATGAGGGATTCCCTTTCTCAACGAAACGTCAATGTGTTAAATAATTTAACATAAAAAGATAATAAATATCAGTTTATTTAGACAATAATAATTAAATGATTTAAACCGAAAGATGTTAAATAATAAGTAAAAATTTTCCATACCTGATGTTACAAATAGAGAAATATTAAAGAAAAACAATGGTTATATTCACAAAATATAAATTGTAACTTATATTTCCTTGTAATTTACACTGTTATATTTAAATAAACAAATTTATTAATAAGTAATATTGTTCACAGTCTACAAAAAACCGTGTAAACTGTGAACAATCTTAACAACAAATGAGTTATCTATAGATGACCAACCAACACATTCACAACAGAGTAGACGTATATACAAAGTGTCTATGAAAAAATACGTTGAAAAATTAAAGGTCAATTTACTTATTATAAATAATAAACCAATTGTATCTTTACATACTTAGTAATTTATAGTCACAGTCAAATTTGTTTATACTATTATATTAATTTTTGAGGTTTATTTTCATGTAGGTACTTATAAAATTAATTGAAAGCAAACTGCGTATTAAATCGCAAATGATATTACATCCACGTGTTCACAAGCGGCTTATTCGTGAAATTATATTTCTTGTTAAATATTAAATTTGAGTCAAATTTAAAAGTCAAATGAAAAACTTTAAAAAACTATTAATAGAGACCAAAATTTTCTGCAGATATTACGAATTTAGACCTTATTTAAAATCAAAATTAAGATGTATTAGATCCATTGACGTAAATAGTTTTTACTGCATCTTACCAAATTTATAATTACCTTGAAAAAATAGAAAGGATTGATTATTATTCAGGAAAACAGTTTTTTTTTTGTGTTTATATTTTATGACATACAAAAATATTTATACATATAAACGATATTATTAAACGCACCTTACAAATTATTTAATCACAGATTTTAATAAATTGATCGGATTAAATTTTATCGAAGATAATAAATTTTATTTGTAAACAAAACTACAGGAAAATAATGAACGATAAAATTAGGTTTAGGAATAAAAAAAATAATAATAAAACACAACAAATAAAAGTTACTTATTAAGAACTGTGATAAAACTACGAAACGATATTTTTTTATTGTTTTTCTTTTTATAAAAATGTTTATATTTTAAACTAATGTATCTTTATATTGTTTTCATAATTTATAAGGAGAAAAATAAATGTTATTTAAAAATAGTTCATATTTCTATCGATAAATAACAAAATAAAACAATAAACAAGACAATAGAATTACCAATATAATTTGTAATTATTTACGTTAAAAAGAATTAAAAATATATATTTC
This sequence comes from Pogonus chalceus, assembly GCA_002278615.1. Classification (NCBI taxonomy): domain Eukaryota; kingdom Metazoa; phylum Arthropoda; class Insecta; order Coleoptera; family Carabidae; genus Pogonus; species Pogonus chalceus. Next base: position 1,055,031 of record CM008238.1, on the reverse strand, counting down.
ATGATATAACAATAAATAATCAAATTATATTTGGTAATTCTAATTTATAAATATATTTCTTTATTTAAAAAAAAAATTAATGGCGACGTAATTCTTGAATATTATGAAACCCATGTAAATTATATGCATTTAATGGGTGTACACCTTCAGGTAGCTGTTGAGGTTTCTTATTAGCTAACATTTTATAATGTTGATTTAAATCAGCAGTTGGGTCAATTTTTAATTGATTTGATTCAATACCTAATTCTTTTTTAGCGTTTTCGGCACTTAATTGTACCGCTTCCATATGTAATTTATTTGTATCACTATATAAAGGACATCTATAAACAAAAAAATACATATTTTAATAATAATTTGGAAGGTAAGCAACTTTTAAACGCTTACAAATGGTACTGATCACCACCTTGACCGTTAAAATGTTTATAATCTTTTACTGGTTGATTACAAACATAACACATCATTGCACCACAAGAACAAGTCATTTTATTGCACCCTTCTTCTTTTATAAATTTCATACCACACTTGTAACATTTTCTAAAAATTATTTTCCATCAAAATATCTCTTATATACTAATAAATATACTTACGTGCAGCTAAATAATAATATAAAAAACATATAAATAAATGTATTATACCTGACTAGAGCTTCAGTCATTTTATTTTCAATATAAGTTCGTAATTTAACATCATTTTCCTTCTCAACTTCATCGCATCGAAGAGGAATATGCGATGGTTCTTTACATAATCTACATGATTCTTTCATACAATCACTATTTAAACACCTGAATAATTTATCACCAGGTACTGGAATTGTAGCAAAATCACAAAATGGACAAAACTCTAAATCTTCTATTCCAGCCGATTTGACTTCTTCGAGTTGTTTTCTTTGTACCATTTTTGAAAATACTTTCGGAGCTAATACGCTCTACAATTAATAAACAATTAAATTTGTTTTTGTAAATATTTACAACACGTTTATACCTGTAATATTTGTAAACTAAATGCAGCATTACAATCAGTTAAACATGGGAAATCTAATTTTCCTTCACCGATTTTTATTTCGCAACTTTTCTTAACGCATTCTTTACAGAATATATGATTATTATCGCAGTATACAACATCTTCCGGCATAACCTTTATAAAAACAATTTAATTATCTGATAATACAGTTTATTATTATTTTTTAAAATTAATTACCTCATCATCATAACAGCATTCACATGTTTTTAAAATATTTGCTTCTTTTGCGCGAATTTTAGCTAATCTTTTTTCCTCGTTTTTCAGTTTTATATATTTAAGTATTTCTTCTTTGTGCTTTACATACGCTATCTATAATAATAATTAATAATAATTTGTAAATATTTTAATATTAAATTAATTTTTTTTTACTTCTTGTAAAAGAGGAATATTTATACAACTTGTAAGCGGGTATAATCTTCGTTTAGATTTCATTCTTCTAGGACATTTATCTAAAATCGCTGCAGATTTAACTATACTATTATGTTCATTAAATGCAACTGTAATATCTCTAATTGTTAAATGAAAATAATGATTTTTTAAAAACGTTATTGCGTAGTCTCTATCTTTATGAGATATCGCAGTTATTTTCGACTTTTTAAAATATTCTTTTGGATTTGGAATTACTTCTAAGAATTTTTTTACATCAAATTCTGTTGTGTATTGTTTTTGTTGTGCAGATAATCTCATTTTTCTATAAAAATAAATGAATTTTGAAATTATTTAAGTTAATATTATAATTGTTAATATATTACTTTAAATACTCTTCTTTCGAAGGATAATTTTTATGTTCTAATAAAGAAGTTACGAACTGTTTAAATTCATCGGGGTGATCAATTAAACGTTCGCAATGATGCTGTAAATACGTTGGATCAGCATCTGGGAATAAATCTAATAAAGTTTTATATTGTTCCTCAAATTCTAATGGAACTGCCGGACTTTTAACTCTTTCTCGTCTGACATAATCGCCTTCCAATAATAACGAAATAATATCATCCAATGTATTATTAGACTTATCCTTTCCAGCACAAATATTACGCAAAAAATCTGGACAAATATCAGGAAACATTTCTAACAATTTAAAATAAAATGGATGAATTTCTGCGGCATTAGGTAAATTTGAAGTACTTGGCAATGGAGCGGAATTCGATTCTTCGTTTGTATTTAAATTAATTGTTATAGGATCAGGCGAAGAACTTACATTATTATCTAACGAAGAATTACTATTATCATCTGCTGATGAAGATGTTGCGGAGTCAAGTGATGGCATATCATCAATTAAATTTATAACTGGATGTGGTTTTGTTGTAAATCTTATTTTCTTTTTATTATTTATTCGAGTTACTGTTACAACATCACTTTTTCTAGTTTTATTATCATTATTATTTATTAATGATTGTTGTTGTAAAGGTTGAACTCCATTAGGAAGTTCTTTCTCTCTTTGAAAATTAATTGAAAGTCTCTGCGATCGTAGTTCCATTGGATTTTGGTTATTTTCTTCAGTTGGAACTGTTAGATATTGAACGGGTTGATTTAAATTACGATGCTCTAAATATCTTACGAAATTACCGGTATTTGTTGATGTACTTGGTATTGAAACAAAATTTGGCAAACCAGTAGAGTTTTGATTTGATACAGAGTTACAATTTTCAGTTGAATTTATAAGATTTTCTACACTTAAAGGATGTTTTTCGCGATAATTTTTGAAAGAATTTGGTATTGCATTTGCAGAAGTTACAGTCGATGAAGCTGTATTTGTTCTAGATGGTTTATTTAACGCGTGTTTAAGCAATCTATCTGGTTTACGTTCATATTTATAATCAATATTTGAATTGGTTGTTAATAAAGTTGAAGATTTGATTAAATTTGAAGGACCAGCTGTATTTCTTACATTTATTTTACTTTTACCTGCTAATGCACTTTTTACCCAATTATCAGATCTAGGTGCAATATTTGAATATTTATTTTGATTTGATAAATCTAATATATCATTTGATTTAAATATATTTACGGAAGTAGGTACTGAATTTAAATTGGATACCCAGCCAGACGAGCCTGGTAAAATAATTGAATTCGGATTATTTTCTAATAATAAAGTCCTAGCATTAAAATCATTAATTTCTGTATCAATTGCGGCATTTAAATCAGTTATAGCATTGTTTACAATATTTTCTAATTTGTCAGGTTTTTTAATAAAATTTGATATATCGAAAGTTGTATTTAAAGTAGCTGGTGGTGATTCAATTTTGGGAAGATTTATATCGAAAGTTTTATTTAAAGATAAATTTTCAGTTTTGTCGTTTAAATTTTCAGTTTTTTTATATACTGATGGCATTTGATTGTTATTGGAGGTGTATTGTATTTGTTGAAAGGAGTTTGTTACTTGTAATAATATATTTAAATCTGGAATAATAAATAATTCTTTTAATACTTCAAATTGCTTCTTTTTTAATATTTTTTTAACCAACAATTTGTTTATATCATACTTATTTATAATTCAGTTTTATTTGCTTTTATAGCAAATATTTGTATACTTTTTTATTTTCTTAGAATTATTTAATTCAGTAGAAATTGAAGATATGGAAATTATTAATTTTATTACATATAAAATAATTAAATTTAAAATTCAAAGAAAATAGCCAATTAAAAATAACTTTACACAACAAATTACTAATTATAAGAAGAAATTTTTAATAAGTTTGAATAAAAGAAAATTTTATTGAAATAGAAATTCAATAAAAATAGAACTTAAATAAATTTAAATATGGTAACAAAATAATTCCAAAGTACATATACATATTTGAAATTCCAATGTTTTGCATTTTATTATTAGTTTTTTCATTTATATCTCATAAAATTTAATTATATTAAAAAAATAAACATATATAACTGTTTTAATAATATTTATTAACACGCTTAATGCAATTTGGGTTCTTTGTGACCTTTATATGTGTGTTTGAAGCACCGGGGTGGTCACGACATCCAGGAATACAGAAAAAAAAAATCGTGGATTTTATCGTTATTATAACGTTCAAAAATAGTTTTATTTATTTATATATGGAATCAAAAGAAATATGAACAAGTAAAACTCTAAAATATATCACAATTGTTTTAGTTTTTGAACAAATTGTGACCTCCCAAGTAAAATGGATGTATTTATTACACATAAAAACACACTTTAACTTAATAATTCAACATGTTAATTATATGAATAAAATATATAAAGCAATAAAATAACAATAAATACCTGAATCATCGAAGTTAATATCATTTTTAGTTTCACTAAGCACATCCGCGATTTTATTAAAGTCTTGACTAAGTACTTCAGTTGCACCAGAATCAGTTAATTCATGATTGGATTCGAATGAACATTCCAAACTAGTTTCATTTTCAGTTTTAACTTGTTCAAACTTATTTTCAGTATTTAAATATGTCGTTACTTCATTAAGTGCTACATTTAATCTTAAATCATCTGATACTTCAGATATATCAATACCGATATTTCTTAATAAATCTTTAATGTGATTCAAATCAATGTCAGGATATAAATTAAGAATAATTTCAGAAAATGTTTTACCGTCACCATTTGTAAGTTTATTTTCATAATTATATGATTGAGTTTCTATAGAATTTTGATCTAATGAATTATCTATTTCGGTTTTAATAGTTTGTATATTAGAATCTGGTTTATTTGATGTTGATGGAATAGTTTCATCAGGTTTATTTTTATTATTATTTATAGAATCGACATTTTGCATTTGAACAAATTCAACAGATGAATTCGAAGTATCATAATCTTCTAATACTATTGTTTCCAAAGATGATGAAGCACTATTATTTTGAGTTTGAGTTTCATCAATTTTTTGTACTTTATTTAATACCTCAGGTTCATCAGAACTAGTAGGACTTAATGAACGTTTAACAGGTTTATTTTCTTCGTCGAAATATTTTTTTAATACTATTTGAACTCTATTTTTTTTATTACCAACTAGGACTAAATCATTACTTATATTAACAATTGGATATGACGGTAAAACCCGTTTAATCATTCTTATATCTTGTGACATTAAATTTTCGTCAGCCTCATTATAAGATTTAAAATGTTTCTTTAAAATTTTAAAAACTCTATCTGTATCATCTCGTAATGCCTGTAAATCTTGGTATATTTTTAATGGACTGATACTAGGAAGAACACGTGATATATTCACAATATCCTCGTAGAATTCATCATTATTCTAAAATTATAACAAGGAAAAAATTGTTAGATAAAGTAATCTTTACGATTAAATTTTTCATCTAACCTGTACATCCATTTTCAACTTTTATTCATATTTCCATTCGTATATTTATGAAGATTTGGATTTAATTAAGTTTGATTATTTGTTTTTAAGAAATAGTTAATTATTTAAATAATTTCACTGATTCACTTCAAATAAAAACACTTAAAAATCATAAACAACTCAGCGGTTCGACTATTTTGAAACATGCGCATTTGAACTAATTTAAATCTGTCAAAATCATATTATTTTAAATCGAAATAATAGAAAGTCGAAAACGAAAAAAAAGTTATTTATTTTTATAATGCGTTAATATATTACGCAATTTATAATTTATTTAATAAATAATTCATGCTTTTAACTTTGTAGCATATTTTTAATACTTCTATGTTTATAGTTATTAGTATTTATGATTATTTTGTAATAAAAATTGCAATTAGACAATTAAAATATTAATAAATAAAATGTATTAAATTTCTTTAATGTTTATATTAATTTAAGTAAATAAATCGCTAAGAAACATTTCGACATCATGCCTTAGACCTTGATTACATGTTTTGTCATTCATAAATGTCAATTTACAGCTGTTTATCTATCGAGTTATATGTTATCGCTTTATCACGCAAAACTAGTTGAATAATAACAAGTTTTGATTTATTATTTTCAACTGTAACCGATAAATGCGCATTTAACAAAAGATTTTATTTGATGACATTGTTTTAATATCCGAGTACCAGCGAACATTAAATTATATGACTGTGTGATTAAATTTTAATCATGATTATCGCATTATATTTCTTCATTTTATTGTTCAATTTTTCTTTATGTCATGTATCTTTCCAACCAGAACAAGTTCATATTTCATATGGCGATAATGCCTACGAAATTGTTGTTACTTGGTCTACAATGGATGACACAAAGGATTCTATTGTTGAATATGGAATCGGTGGATATATTTTAAAAACTAATGGCACTACACAACTATTTGTTGATGGTGGGCCAGAAAAACATGCTCAATATATTCACCGTGTTAAATTATCAAATCTTGAACCTTCTAGTAAATACGGTAAGTGAAATTAATTGAAAATATTATATACAATATTAATTATTAATATTTTTCTATAGTATACCATTGTGGAAGTGATTTGGGTTGGTCTCCGGAATTTTGGTTCAAAACACCACCTGAAGAAAATAATTGGGCGCCTCATATTGCGCTTTATGGCGATATGGGAAATGAAAACGCTCAATCATTAACGCGATTACAAGAAGAAACGCAAAGAGGTTTATATGATGCAATTTTACATGTCGGCGATTTTGCGTACGATATGAATCATGTAAATATTTAAAAAAACATATTTTTAATGTATATTGATTATTTTATGTATTTAATAGGAAAATGGAAAAGTTGGAGATGAATTTATGAAGCAAATAGAGTCAGTAGCTGCGTATGTGCCTTATATGACTTGCCCTGGTAACCATGAGGAAGCATAGTAAGTATAAATAATAAGATTAGAATCTCAAGGCTTTTTGTTGTAAATAAATGGATATAAATGCAAAAATGTATTCTTAATATTTTAATTTATTAATGCATGTTAAATGTAAAATAACACTTTGAATATATGTATGGGGGGAGGGGTCCCCTCGGTGTCATTGGAACGCAGAATTACTTGAATTAATTTTTTTCTTATCATAATTAAGATAATATTGTAATAGAAAACATATATAATAGGAGTAGTTATTTATTCATTTAGGGAGTAAAGTGATTATTAAATCCCGATAATGTAACTAAGTTATTTTCATTAAAGGGATTAATGTACCCTAGGAAATAAACACACTTTATATATCTGGTCGTGAATTTATTTATATATGATTAAATTTTATGCTAGTATATTGTTTCCAGAACATTAGATTTTTTTATAAACAGGTTTTTAAATTTTTTATCATAACATAATTTAAAATTTTAACGCCTTGAGGTAAGAAAATATATTATTTTATCTTGGGGGATACCGATCTTCCCCTAATCAAACAAATGCGTTAATTATTTATTATTCATATATAACAAATAAGATGCAAAAAAATAATTATGTTTAACTCCCTTTAATTTTATTTAAAAAAAATAAATTATGAAAATTCCGTAAACAAAAAAAATTGTAAGAAATTCTTTAAAACACTTTAGAAAAACATTATTATATGAAACTACAGATTTTTATTTTTCATATATTAGTAAATTTTTGTTGGTAAAAAGGGTATTAATAAATAAATATTAAGAATTCATCGAAATCATTTCGTAAGTAGCTATTTTTTAGTAAATAAAATAAAAATTTTCAGTAACTTTAGCAACTACCGGGCACGATTTAGTATGCCAGGAAATACTGAAAGCCTTTGGTACAGTTTCAATATGGGTCCGGTACATTTTATAGCAATTTCAACAGAAGTATACTATTTTATGAATTACGGCATAAAACCATTAGTATTTCAATATTTATGGTTAAAAAAAGATTTAATTATCGCAAATTTACCCGAAAATCGTATGTTACGCCCCTGGATAGTAGTTATGGGCCATCGGCCCATGTATTGCAGTAATCTAGATCAAGATGATTGCACCCATCATGAAACATTAACCAGAGTTGGTTTACCATTTGCGCATTTCTTCGGTTTAGAACAATTATTATATGACTACGCGGTTGATTTAGTTGTATGGGCTCATGAGCATTCCTACGAGCGATTATGGCCAATTTTTGATTATAAAGTTTACAACGGTAGTTACTATGAACCGTACACAAACCCTAAAGCCCCTGTACATATTGTAACTGGATCGGCGGGTTGTGTTGAAAGAACAGATGATTTTATTAAAAACGTACCAGCTTGGTCGGCTTTTAGAAGCAGCGATTACGGATATACACGGCTTAAAGCTCATAATGGGACACATTTACATTTGGAACAGATTTCCGATGATAAATTAGGAAGTATTATTGATTCATTTTGGCTTATTAAAACTGCTCATGAAACTTATCCATTTGCTGATGAGAAATTACTTGAGGAAGAAACATTACGAAGCAGTTTATTCGAATTTTAATTTATATTCAGCCATTGTTGCATATTTGTGATAATTTTACCAATGAAACTTATTAGTATCGCATTTAAATAATAAATATGTTTTTTTACGCATGTATTTTGTAAGCTTTATATAGTAATAAAATAGTTATTGATGTTTATTATAGATAGTTTTGTCTGCTTTAGATATTTCGCTATTTCAACACCCTGTTAGCACTTATCGAAAAGATTTACTAAATAAAATACTTGGTTGTTTCAAAAATCATAACTAAAATACGTAAAAACTAATAGTTTTTATTTAGTAAAGCTTTTTTATTGTAGGTTATATTAATGTAGATTTTTTTAAATTTAGTTGCAAAAAGTTTAGAGCAGATGTAACCATACACTCTCTGTATTTTAAGGCAAATAATTAACAATACTAATATGAGTTTTATTTATTTATTGATAAAATAAATGTATTTTCAGCAATTTTAGCAACTACCGTGCACGATTCAGTATGCCGGGAAATACAGAGAGTTTATGGTACAGTTTCAATATGGGTCCAGTTCATTTTATTTCATTATCAACTGAACTTTATTATTTTGTAAACTATGGTTTAAAATCGCTAATATTTCAATATCAATGGTTAGAAGACGATTTAATTGAAGCAAATTTACCGGAAAATCGTTCAAAGCGACCATGGATCGTAGTTATGGGACATCGACCAATGTATTGCAGTAATGATAATTTAGGGGATTGTACACATCATGAAACAATTACTAGAGTTGGATTACCATTCACACATTTCTTCGGATTGGAGAAATTATTATATGACTACGGGGCTGATTTGTTAGTATGGGCGCATGAGCATTCATACGAAAGATTATGGCCTATATACGACTATAAAGTCTACAACGGAAGTTACATGGAACCGTACACAAACCCTGGAGCCCCGATTCATGTTGTTACAGGATCGGCAGGTTGTGATGAAGGTCATACAGATTTTAAAAATGTTTCTATACCAGAATGGTCAGCATTTAGAAGCGTTGATTATGGATACACGAAATTAAAAGCGTATAATAAAACACATTTATATATTGAACAGATTTCAGATGAAAAAGCAGGCGCGGTAATTGATTCCTTCTGGATTATTAAAAATAAACATGGATCTTATCCATTTTCTGAAATTAATTTGAAAGATTTTCAAAGTTTGCGAATGAAATTGAAGAAATAAATATGTACAAATGTGATAAATATAAAATTGTGTTTATTGTATGTTAAAAATTATACATATTGTAACAATTTAAAATAAATTAACAGTTTCTATAAGAGCTTTACCCTTTCCTATTAGTATCTTTCGTTCAGCTACGCACGTATTGTTTAAAGTATATTCTTTTGGACGTTTAATACATTTATTATTTAAACATTCGGACATAATTTTATTAAAAGTATAAAATAAATTATTATCCCCTCCGTTTGGCCCAACTAATAAATCACAATCATATTTATGCAAATGAGTATCTCTAATACAACATTCTAAATATTCCGAATGTACAGCAAAAATATGTTTTATATTATAATGTTTGATTTTTAATTTTTTTGCTAAAATTCCTGTAACAAATACATCATCTATCCAAAAATATTTCATTTCATATGAAATTTCAACGAGATCACCAGCGGTTTTTGGTGTAGTTACGTAAAACCAGCCAGATAAAAATGGAGGATACATCGAACTGGTGTATTCTTGTTTAGTAACAAACCATTTATTAGAAGGCTCTCTAATTGGTAGCATACCTCTAAATATATAACCAGCTAATTGATTATTATCAGTGAAATGAATATTATTTAATAGATTTATTAATTTATGCATATTAACAACAATATCGTCATCCATTTTGATAACAAATTTAGCATTTTTACAATAATTCGACGCCCATTTTAACCCCATAACATGTTTATAGGTCAAATTGCGATAAGCTTCAATGAAATTCCCTTGAATGATATCACCAAAACGTTTATTCTCATGTAAAATAGCGTTATAATTAACATCAATTTTATCTTCAGGGGCAACAGCGAGTAAAAAAACTCGTCGAAGTTTCATTTGTTTAAGTTTTTCATTTGAAAACGCTCTTCGCATTGCACTACGTGTTTCCACATGTCCATAATATGACGTAACGATAATTACCGCCAATATATCATCAAAATTACTTTCACAAACATAATTATTAATCAAATATTTAAAATTTAAGTTAAATAATTTATGATTATTTGTACTTGGTTTTTTATGAATTATTTTAATATAATTATCTTGTTTAGTATCTAACGAAAATAGTATTAAACAAGTTGTTAAACATGTAGCAAATATAATAATATTAACAGCTGTTTTTTTAGAAACAAACATTGTATTTATTTTATCTTTTTGGTTTTTGTAATATTTGGCACTTTATTATATTTTCACTTATTAATAACATTTTATATTACATTTACCGTTAACTATATATCTTTAGTCGCAGTACAGGTTGTTCTAATATGTATAATAAACAACCAGAATACCTAACTCATTAGAAAACAACAAAAATAATGCAACAAACAGCCAATCATAATTGTTGTGATGGTCACATGTTAGGACGCGTAGGTAGGGAAAACAAGTTCTTAAGAGGGGAAATATCTTTAGAATCAATAAAAAAAATGTTAGTTTAACATGTTAAGAATATGTTTTCAAAATTATAAAACAAAATTCAAAGTATTTTTAATGTTAAAGCCTAAAAATCTGATACCTTTACGCTTGGCAATTGAGCGCTACCTAAACTTTAAATTGGCGTGAACGATAACTCAAAAATTTTTTGACCGATCCCGCTGAAATTTTGTACACATTTAAAAACTATTATTTGTCCATAAAACAAAAAAAAACTGAAAAAAACACTTAAAAACGGTCAAATTACGACTGTTCATAATACTAAAAAATATTTCGTAACTCGCGTTACATCTNCTTTAAATATAAATATATATTTTATAAATAAAATACCTCAGAATCATCAGGAATATCATCAGATAATTCCTGATTAACTATAATAGATGTTAAATAACACCAAAGTCGAGCTGAATTTGCAAAATTGTAACCACCCCCTCCAAGAAATAAACAAGGCAATTTTAAATTTAAAATATGTTTAATACATTCCCCTATTGATATTGGAGTCAAATTAGATTCCCCTAACGGGTCACCTTTGATTCCATCTGCACCACATTGGATTACAAGTGCGTTTGGTTGAAAATTTTTTACAACACTAAAATTTATTAATATTGAATCAAAATTGCTATAATTAATTTTATTATTTACCTTGGAAAAATATGTTCAAAAGCATATATAAGTGAATGATCACTCATACCTTCAAGAAAAGGTACATTTAAAGAATAATATTTGCCTTTGAAAACACCATAATCAGATAACGAACCCGAACCAGGATAAAAACCTGGAGTAAATCTATGAAATGATAAAGTTAAAATCTTTTGACTAGTTTCAAATAAATTTTGAACACCGTTACCTAAAAGTTATATCATTTTAGTTTTTTAATAATTAAATTTGATTATATTATATATATCAAACCGTGGTGAATATCAAAATCAATGTATAAAATTCGTTTAAAATTTTCTGTTAATTTTTGAATAGCAATCGCTATGTCGTTTATATAACAAAAACCTTCAGCAGAATCTCTAAATTAACAAAAAATTAACAATTAAGCCCGAGTTTTAAAAAATTAAATACAAAACTTGCCTTTGTGCATGATGCCACCCTCCGAACCAATTAATTGCAATAGATGTACGATTAATTAATTGATTAGCAGCAGTTAACGAAGCACCCGCAATAATTTTACAAAAATCAAACATTTTTTCTAAAATAGGACAATCGTACCCTAAACCAAATTCATCTTCAACATTTTCAAATTTTTCTAAATCATCGCTATCATTCACTGATTTTATAAAATCAATGTAAGAACTCGAATGACATAATTTTAAATCATCCTCAGTTGCTTGTACACTTTTAATTATATCCATAAAGTTTAATAAACCGTACGATGAAATTAAATCATGAATCATTGAAGCCTTTAATTATAATAATATTTGTTATTCCTGATAATTCAATGTTTATATACAACTTAACCTAAAACTTACCCGGTTTTTAACTGCTGGTAGGCGATTACATTGCGTAAGTAAATTAACATCGTAAATATAAGCAACTTTTTGTTTATTATCACTATTAATTGCAATTGAACACATTGTTAAACTATGATAACAAAATAAACAACAAACACGTTTATCACTAGCCCTTTTGGCGCTCAACAAACAACTGATGATAACACGTAAATTTAAATTATTTCGTGCGTATACGAAAGCGTCCGGACACAATCGAATTCGCAATAGATATAGTTCGAAGATGATACGCTCTTTAATTGATTCAAAACTACAACGCATGCGTCCAACAATTGTTTTGATTCGTCAAATTTCGTTTTGATTCGCATGTTCATTTAAATTGCAGCAGTTCGGTTTTGAACGTTTGAGTGGAAGGTTGCGTATGTTGTGTGAATAGCCGGCTCAGCTGATATCATTTCAAGTAAGAATCGATTTAAATTGGCACTAATTCCTGACCTTTGACATTGCGAAATTTTCATAATAATGCTATTCAAAAAATATTCCGCCGTCTAAAATAAACAAATACATTATTAATGACTTTCAAATTAACAATATTACGTAAAATAAAAAATTTTGAAAGTAAGTTCATTGACTCAAAATTCTTTGATCACCTTGACATGAATGAAATCACAGGTGTTTTGATTTTCTTAAAATGATAATAATTAATTTAATGCATTTAGATATATTTTTAGATTATTTGCAAATATTTACATATTTTAATAAATTTATTATAACCTTTGGAATCTATTTTGATCTTTTAACCTTAAATGATTATTACAATTAACAGGATTTTCTTCAAAAAAACATTTAAAAATAAAAGAATTTATAAGAAAATTATTTTAAACTTGTGTAACAAGTTATGGAGTAAAATAAATATAATATTTATAGATAAAATTTAATTTTTAGTGCCTTAGATAGTGAAATATATAAAGATAATAATTTTTACATTTCTTATTAAACTTAAATATCGGATTTGTGGTCTAGTGACCATAAATTATACATTTACAAATAATTAATTAAAATTACATAAAATTATTTCAAAACTTAATTGTAAGAAAAGCGTGCAATTTGTCATTTTATTTTCTGTTTACGTTTCTTTGGAGAGTTAACTATGTTATTTTTGGACAATTTTAGATAGACGTACAAGAATTTATCTAATCTTAGACATTGTCATGAATTTTAAAGTGTTACATTGTAAATTTAAAGACGTACAATAAATAAGAAATACAAATAAAACAATTCTTGTTGTTTATAAATATATATTTACTTAATAAATATATTAATAAGTGTGAATTAAAATAAAAATATTATTCAATAAATTTAAATATTTAAACAGTTAAGTGATAATGTATGATATAATTTTCAAATCGCAAATAAAATAATTTATACAATTAATTCAAGAATTAGTGACGCTTCGATAATAAAATTTATTTTGTATTTATTTAAAAACGTTTTGATAATAATTAGTAAGTTTAAAAATTGTCATACGGTTCTAACCACGTGTAGAAATAAAAATAAATGTCGTTACTCTGTCCAAGATTTAAAATTAAACCAAATTTCTTACTATATACATAACATTTGTAATTTAATACTATTTTCGATTGGTTATTTGTTAATAGGTTTTTTATTGTTTACTTAATAGTTATGTAAATATATAAATTATATTTTTCTTGGAAAATATTTATTCAAAAATAAATTTATTTGACATTTTTGGATAANTGTAAGGGCAAATAAAAACAATATTTAGTTAAACTCTTTAATTTTAATTAGAAAATAATAAATCTACACAGTCGAGGAAAACCAAAATAAACATATTTTCAATAACAGTTAGCAAATTAAATCAAATTAATTACCTGTAAAGGTGGAATATTATATTTAATAAACAAAAGCTTCGCAGCTTTGTCTTCGTTTAATCTATTTCTTAAAGTGTCATAGATTAGACCTCCGATTTAAAAGTTTCTGAGCCGAAGTCGGAACCGGAAGTGTAATAACAATCGGATGTTCCGACATATCGGAATCGAAATCGAAGCTCCGTTACATCCCTAGAATATACTATTTTACTTTAAAATTCAACAATGTTTATTAAAAAAAATACGGTAAAATTAATCGTAAAAAATTGGGGCTTTATTTAAGAATTACACAATTAAAAATCTTTCGACTAATTAAAAAATAATAATTGTTGCGATAAACGTCTTCGTTGTATCTAATACTGCTTCAGTAGATTTTTTTATGGAATTTAACAAATAAGTACACCAAATTCGTTCGTAACAACCGGTTTAATATCATTATAAACGATTTTTACTACAGTTATTATTCGAATTAATATATTAAACAGATTTTTGATTGTAATTTAAGACTGCACGTAGCAGATAACAGTTTTTTTGTTATTAATATTTATTAGTATCAGTTAAAAGTTTAAAATTAAATATTTTTTATAAATATTTTGATTTTTGAATACAATACATACATAATTTGAAGTAAGAGTTTAAATGATTAACAACTTGCATTGTATATATAAAAAGTTATTATATTGATCGGGAAATTCAGGGTTACCGTAAGGTAAGGTCCAAAAAAATGAAAATATATTTAATTATAAATTTAACTGACCTACGGTATAAATAAATCTTAATAAAAATAGGTCAAATAACCCAGTATAAATCATAGTAACTCTTTAAATAGAATTGTATATTTTTGCGTGTTTATACGGGTACAAAAGTCAATGTACTTATTGTTAAATTGTTTAATTTAACCTTACAAAACTGACGCATTGACTAGGAAATTATACAATAATATAGCAATATTTAAATGTTGACAATCTATTTTTGGAAATATTTAAGATTTTACTATCGATTGTGGAGCTTTCCAGACGACGTAGATGCTTTTGTTTGGCCTTGAATAATTTTCCGTGTTTACTTTCATCTTTCACTTCAATTGTTTCTTGTTATATCGCCATATTTGTTTCTATCGCATTCTATTAGCTAGTTTTCTCTATATAATATTATAGTCATACATTAAAAATGTATATATTTATTATATAATTGAATTAATTTCGAATGAGGTAATAATATATAACATATCAATAAATAATAAAATGTATCATGCTTTTGTCATGCGTTAATAAATTATATTTTTTCACATGTGCAAATCATGACAATTTTGCACGTTATAACATGTGATAATCACTATTTATTTAAATAATAATAAAATATATAAGAATATAAATAATCATTTAATAATATTCCTAACCTAATTTATTTTAAATATACAAAAATAAAATGCGTGGAGATGAAATGTATACGTTAATCATGGCATGTTTTTGATAAAATATACTCCAAAAAAAAAATTGAATCATTTCTTTTAATTCCAAAGTACAATGTCGTTTATTTGTTTATAAATTAATTTGAAAAGATAATTTTAGTTTGATGTCTATACTTTCAAGTTAATGAACGGTTATTTACGGATTATCTATTGATTTTTACGCAGAATTAATTAAAAGTTTTCAATTATCTATGTTATCACGTATTATTAACTACTGTGTTTATTTATTTGATATTTAATAGTAAGTTATCATGCCACATGCTTAAATTGTTATCATAAAATCATACTAGATCCGTGTTTTGAGATTCCAAGTATAAAGTCCATTTTAAATTGAATTAATTAACAAAATGTTTTTATTTCAGAAGTTCCAAATATACAATAGCTGAGCGTTAGTAATAGTTATAAAAAAAAGTGAGTGAAAATCAAAAACAATGTCTATAAGATTAGTGACGTCCGGTGCAAGATGTTTGCACACAAAACCTCGTTACAAGTGGTCAAATAAACGCGAATTTTCCACTGAGGTACAATACAGACCAATTAGAAAAGTTTTGGTTGCAAATAGAGGCGAAATCGCCGTTCGTGTGTTTCGGGCTTGTAATGAATTAGGAATTAAATCTGTTGCTATTTATTCGAAAGAAGATAGGGCTCATATTCATAGACAAAAGGCAGATGAGTCGTATTTAGTGGGTGAAGGACTGCCGCCAGTGCAGGCATATTTAAATATTCCGGAAATAATTAAAGTATGTCTTGAGAATAATGTCGATGCTGTACATCCTGGGTATGGGTTCCTGTCGGAACGATCAGATTTTGCTCAGGCTATTGTTGATGCTGGACTTAAGTTTATTGGACCTACTCCTTATGTTGTTAAGCAAATGGGAGATAAAGTTGCTGCAAGAGTAGCGGCCATTGCAGCTGGTAAGTTTATTTATTTTATTTTAATGTCTAATCGCCGCCACGAAACAATGTACTTGCGTAATCATTGTACGTTTACATGGTACCGCCCCGCGATAAGAACTCTTCATTCGATACATTATTTTTCGAATAAAGTTACGACGTACTTCAAATTATTGACAAGTATGTTAACTAGCAATAAGCCCTAAAAAGATAAAAAAAAAGGTAATAACGTATGTCTAAGTAAAATATCTGCTTATTATTATGTAACTACATTAATTCGTGGCGACGACTATAATTAATTTATTTAATAAAAAAAATCAATTTTATTTTATATTATGTCTTTAAATACTCTGTTTGTGGTAAAATAAATGATAGTGTAACGAAAACCCATCACGTA
>CM008238.1:984867-995265 GCA_002278615.1 Pogonus chalceus | reverse complement strand
CTAAATGATTGCATTAAAAATTCAATCTTTGCTTGAAGATTTCGTCAGGCGAAAATAATTCTATGTATAATAAATAAAAGAAATGAATAAATGAATATAAATAGTCGACATTTTAAAAAGCTATAAATTTAAATATCAATTAATATGCGACAAACTGTGATATAAGGTGTGAAACAAAATGCCAATTCACATAAAAGTGTTAATTGCATGGTTCTAAATTGACATGTCTTTGCCACGTATATTTTGACAGCAAATTAGTGAAGAGTGGCGGACTAATTTATTGCCGGACACCAGTTTTATCTTCGCTACCTTCTTTCCATTTATAATTTGTACCTTTTTTAAAATAAATGAATCAAAACTTGTAAGTAAACTATGAAATATGATAAATAACAATCGAAATACGTCAATATAAATATAATTTAAGTTAAGATTGTAAAGATTTATTCAAAAACAGTTGCTTTAAAATAAATTTTAATCTCAAGTTGTGTTAAAAGTAGAGTAAAGAAACAGCGGTCAGCAGCATAGCCCTGTCAATGTTGAGATTTACGTGTTTCACGTAATCTTTTGTCCGGCGAGCCAATATCTACTCTATTTGACTTTGAAACAGAGCTCTTGATAATAAAAAAAAACTGAAAATGTACAGTCTACGAACTGTTAATGTTTCCATGCCACTGTCCGTTTACTATACGTATTTTGTTCCATTAGGTACTTAAAGGCAGTTTTACACTCACCAACTCATAGCAGGATTAATTATTACCTTAAATCCCTGCCTTTTTCAATACAACTATTGTTGTTTAAGTTTGATTATACTCAATTAATAGTATATTCTGTAATGAAGCATACTTTGGAGTTATATGCCATATAATCTTATTAAACGCTAGTGCTTAATAATATTTCATAGTTGCTCAAAATGTAATCATTCTATGATTGAAAATTATACAAGAATAGTACAAAATTTTACAATTTATATTAAAAAATCTGATATTTGTCTTTAATTTTCAAACCAAACTTTAATTGTCGTAAGTAAGTTTATAATTTGAACATTTTTTCACTAAAATGCCGAATATTTTGGTTTGTTATCTATTATTTGTGTATTTGAATATATTGTTAAATTATATAAAGTAGGAAATAGGAATATTTTTCCGTAAATGTGTAGAATTCTCAGGTAGTTATAAAATTGTCCCATTGTAAACATTTCGTTAGGTTTAGTCGGTGATTTACAACAGCAACTTGGCCACGATTAGGTCAAATGTTTTTAAAGTCGAGAAGTGTTGTTATCAAAGGCAGTATCTCCCGCTAAAGGATATAGAAACACCCTTAAACACATTCGATATATTTCATTTGATGTGTCTATTAGTTGGTTTTATTTCTATAGCCAAACCCGATACACTTAAAGTGTTTGTGTTGATGTTGTGTGTTGTTCTGTTACGGGCTGCACCTATAAAATCTTGTTACTTTTCTATAATTAGGCTTGGAATTTTAATTTTGGTTAGGCTTGACTGCTACCATCTTTATAAATCTTTTTGATTACGGATGTTACATTATTTATTGCTTTTTTGTGTTTTCTTTTCTTGCCTCATTATTTATCTTTTAAAACTAACCAAAAACCAAACAAAACAAGAAGAAGAAATTGCAAAATTCTTTTAATATCTCAGACATATTTGATACACTCATTAGTACCGTGTCATGATCAGCAGAATAACTAACTCTCTGAATCATACAAATCATTTATTTAATTCGATATGACATTGAATTTATTTGGAAAGATATATAATTTGATTAAATTATAATATTTATAACATCCATTAAATATAATGATTTTTTGCAATTCTACATTTTGGAAGTTATTAATTATAAATGAATTTAAAAGCCAAAGTCTTCCACGCAAGAATTTACAATTAAAAACTTGAATTATTTTTCAATTCAAAAATAAATTAAATTCGATAAAAACTCATTTTTTTACTTAAATAATATTTAATTTTCAATCTGAAGAATTAAAATAAAATATCATATAATATATAAATATAGATAATATAAGCATTTCTAAAGTTTAACAAATTGGAAAATATCTATAAAAATTTAGATTTATGCTTATTGATATTGAATAAAATAAAAATTTGTGGAGCATCAAATGTAGATAAATTTTCATAAATTATCGGTGCTAAAAAGAAACCGTGCTAAGTAAAAGTTCTGTAGAATTATCTATCAAGTTATGTTTAAGTGAATCTGTTCAAATTTTGGAAACATTTATTTATAAAATTTCAATTGTTTTTCAAGAATAAAATCGCCATTCCAAACGGTTTGCAGACAACATTTTCTTTAATAATATAAATTTAGTTGAAACTACTAGATTTGTGCGTTATAAGGTAATATAAACTTCATATTACATTATTAAACACTAGTGCATAATAATACTGCACAGTTACGGATAATATATATTTTAATTTTATTTAGTTAAATCATCACTTAATGAGTTAAATTTAATTATAGTCCTTCAAAGTACTTAAAGTAGTATTTAAATCATAATCTAAAAGTATCATGTTGTTTCAAAATAAAGTATAAGGCCTTAAAGGCATTATATTAAAATACTTATATCGAAATTCTTTATTAAAGTTAAAAAAAACCTTAGTTAGAAAAATTGCTTGTTCTTGAAAACAAGTATTCTTCAAACCCGATACAAAATAAATCCAATTGTAGCATTAAATTCTAATTTAATTTCCAGCAAGTATAAATAACAACATAAAAAAAGCGTTCAATGAACAATAAATAACTTTAACCAACATTCACTTTTCCCAACAATACGTTCAATACTTAGCATCGATTTAATAGAACGTTTGTACCATCACAAACCGTTGTCGATCAACTAATCTGCCGTGAAATCAGCTTGAAAATTCATTTACTTCAAACAGGAATTTCCCTTGTCACACACTGTTCTTGTGTAAACGTTTTCTTGTTATCCTCTTTAAGAGACCACTAGCGTATATTTTTTTCTTAATATTGCTCCGAGTTTTTGTTAATGCACGTGCTCTTGGTATTATGGAGGATGTAGACTTTAGAATTGTTTACTAATTCTAGTTTTTTTCGATTACTTTGATAGTTGTTTTGATTTTGTTTTATAGTAAGCTCAGAATTATAAATAGGAATCTTTGCTCCCAAAAGAATCATTTTGGCCTTAAAATATTTAATCCTAAACTCTTGGCGGTACATTTCAAATTAATCCCGTAGATTGATATGGGTCAAGCTGGTGTAAACTTGTAATAATTTTCGTTGCAAACAATAAAAAATTTGCAGATCACTATTGATACAATTTGGAAGGTTTGGGGCATATGTTTTGATCAAAACTCATAGTCTGCAAAACATTAAGTTTATCCGTGACCATTGTTCAAAATTGCACTATCATTGTAGCGTGTAATCGATATTTTTAAATTAATGACCAGCCACTTCTGCCACACAAAGGACTTTTACGTTATGTAAACGATGGTATTAAAATTTAAATTATCTTGTAAAATTTATATTAGAATTACGTTATAACAATACATGTTTATATTTTTATTTATATGAGAAATAAATTATTCATTTGTTAATGGAAATATTTAATTGAATGCCTTTTCTTTTTCTAAGGTTATAATGCAAGGATTTCAATGTAAAATGATAATTTATCGAAAAGAATTTTTGTTTGACAAGATTTTAAAATATTTCATTGTGAAATAACTGTATATTTAATTGATTGTTAATACTATAACCTTAGTTTAATATTAGAATAATTGAAAAAGATTTCGTTGCTAGGGGTGATAAAACAGTGAAACCGCTAGATTAATTATTTGAAAATAAAATGACGCGAACGGCGGTAGCTAATTGTGGTAAAGAACAAATCTAGTTTTCTTTTCGCAGCAAGGCGCCAACGCAAGCCAAGCCAGAGGCAGAGACCGTTCGTATGCAAATTCCAAAACAATACATTGACGGTGGCAGGTCAGCAGGTTGGGCGGTATTGAGGGGCGGCTGTTATGAGCAGTGGGGCGGCAGTAGCACGAGAAATCTTTCTATAGTTTATTCCACTTCCAGATAATTTTTTTATCCTTAATTTAATCAAATCAACAAACAAAGCTTTTACGACAGATTTAAGAAAAAGTTTAGACAGATATTTTAAGAAGAATCTGTTAAATTTTTCAATTATATTTTATAATATCTTTAAATGCAAGGGTGTCAAGTTTTAATAATAAAACAATGATAGAAAAAGATCTTTTTCTGATCTCTTAAGAGCAAATTTGCAGAGCTATATAATATATTTTTCTAGATTTTAAGGGTATTTATTCTAGATTTTTGGAATAATTATTTCATTTGAACTTCAAGCTTCCAAATATATTATTTTTAATAGAATTTTCTTAAATAAATATCTCTAAATGCAAGGGTGCACAGATAAAAAAGATTTTTTTAGGGTACATCCACTACAGAGTTAGTTAACAACCTTCTCTGAGTTTGTTATTGTCTATATTATTTATATATTATTGAAAATTTGAAATATTGGACGATTTTTTGGCTTTTATTTATTTGACTTGAAATTTTGTGGATGCTAAAGATATTTACCTAATCTTTTAAGAGCAAATTTGCACTGCTTTATGATATAATTTCTTGCACATTATTTGATACCTTTTTGGAAAAAATTAAAATGTTCTTAATTAAAAAACTTACACCAATTTTCCTAAGATATGTATAAATAAGTTATCGACGCTATAGATTGATTTTGATGAATGTAAAGTTAAGAGTTGGAGTTTTGGTAGAAAATTTGGCAATTTCAATTAGTGCAAGAAATAAGGTATAGCGTAATAAACACCTTAAACGAAGAAAAGCAAGCGGTAAAGCTGTAAAGCGGTAAGTAAGCGGCGTGTAGCGGCGGCATGGTGTGTTATGTGGTGGTGGTGTGGTGGTCTTATGAGTAGAGTCCGCGTCCGCGCGCAGCATAGTGCCGTGGGCACGCACACGACATTAAACGCGATTTATATTATTATGCAAATCGGACCTTATCTCAGCACTTATTCAAATTCCAAAATAATGTTACTGCAGCTCTTATGATATATTACCGGCGGCCATCTTGGATTTGGCGACGTGATAACACACTCCATGGCGTACCATTTTCGTGGCGACAAATTTATATTTAAAAACTCTTGTTGTTGCTGTTGTTGCTGTTGTTGCTATTGACCGTGTATATACCTACATTTATAATGTTTCTATAAAATTTCATGTCTGTAACAAATCAATGTAAATGTTTTTACTAACATTTATTTACATGGAATGCTTCATAAAAATTTTACCTTATATTTATTTGTGTCATAATTAAAATCGATTGTAACTAACTAAAAATTCATAAATAAAGAATATATCCAAGAAAATAGCTTTTTTATTTCTAATCCTTTTTACTTTTGATTTGAACAGTTTGGTAGGTTCAACATTTATTAATATTTGGATAAAAATAATAGCATTCCAATCATTTTAATAAATTTTGTAAAATTTTATAGATTTTATATTATAAAATTCTAATTGTTAATAATTAGAATATATCATAATAAGTAATGAATCCAAGAGTTCAGCTTAAGAGCTTAAGCTTTGTATTTTTATAAATTTTATCAATTAAAAAAAAAATGAATCAATTGATAGAAAATTGAATGATTCGAACTGTATTAAAGAGATCAACTTAAAAACTCAATTAATTTTTGAGTAAATTGCGAAATATTTTACCCAAGAGTTTTTTAAGAATTGCTCAAGTTTTTAAAAAATTCCAGAAAAACAAGATATTTTATTCTCTTTAATATTAAGATTAAAAATGTCAGAATAAAGTTTGACCATAATTTTGATTTGCTTTCGTTTTATATTCTTCAAGTTACCTCTGTATTTTAGTTTTCTAAATACATATATGAGAAAAGGTTTCAAATTTAATAGAGGAAGCAGAAGAATTAAGTAAAACTGGAACCTAAACCTTAAGCAGGTAAGATTATAATAAAAACATTCTAAGTTATATACTTATTTATCTTAAAATCTTTCAATTAAATATTGAATTAAAAAGTATTTATTTCGCAGTATATACCCAAAAAAATTTAAATGTAAGTTACGCATTGCGTACAAAGCATAATTCAAAGCACTCTCTAAATAAACATTAATGTCCAAGAGTGAAAAATCTATTTTTACCCAGGGGTGACATTATATGACGTGCAATAAGGCACCGTTGGTAACTTTAAGAAAATGTAAATGCGTCGTATGAATAAACATTAGGGCTTACTTATATACCACTACATACAAAATGAAATAGTTGCGGTCATGCAGAGGTAATTGTAATGTTGGCAGCCGTGCTTTTTACATTACACTTGCGTGATGCGTATTATGCCTAAGTTATTTAGAGGTGATTATCAGTAAATAGCTTTATGCATGTTGGTTGATGGGCTTTGCCTAAGATGTACTTTTCAATTAACATTCAACTCGGAAAATAATCAATAAATCTAAAGTAATAACGAATATTTTACCGTCGCATTTATTCTTAAAGATAAATACAAAATCTGTAAGTCAAAAAGTAAAAAATAAAAATATTTTCTGAGTAAATAAACCCTTCTCCATGAAAACATGCACCTTAATCTTAATTGATCTCTAAAGAAAGTACCGAATTATACAATAAAACATTTCACCCATTACAAGTCACTCTTTCAATTCACGTCAACCGCGAATAGGTAAGGCGTGCGCAAGGCTTGTCCTTCATTGCCTCCGCCTTACCTCAAACTTCTCATTGGTCAAATTGTGTGCCCTCCATTGGGTGCGCACAGGTGCCGATCGCTCGCGCAACCAATGAGCTTTCAGGAAGCGTTAGGTGCTCACAAAAAACTCTATTCCAACGGATTCAAATTAACTACGGATTACCGACTTCTCATTTGCATACATTCTGCAGGAAAAAATTTTGATTACTGATTACTGAGGTTCCAGTAAATTGTCATGGAAATTGCGATGTTTATTCAACATTACGAAAGATACATATTAATTTCGTTGGACTAATCAATGATTTCATTAATTTAGGTTTTTTTTTTTTAAATTAAATAGTAATTGTAGATTTTAAGGATTTAAATTGATTCGAAAGTAATTAAGGTTATAATTTGGTAGAATGATATATTTTAGGATTTGGAATAGAAATCTGTATGTTAGATGTTAAAGAAGAGTATCATGATGAAACTGTTATAAACAATAAACAAATGTGCCTCCTCCTCATCAGTAGCAACACCATCAATTGTCCCCCTTGTGGGTACAAAAGCAAAGGAGCGGCAATCACCTTGCGCGCGCGGGGACATGCTGGAGGTGCAAGCCTGCCTATCGTGTAGCCTTCGAGAGCACAGGTAACCAACCAGGCCGTTGGTAGCAACCGCTTACCACGCAGGTAGCGGGCGCTCCTGACCAGTCATTCAGTGTTGTGATCGCAGTCGACTGGGCTTCAACCTCACATCTACACTTGTGCTCAAGACATAAGACGCCCAAGAGGTGCTCATCAACACCCGGCAACCCCTTACTCATTACCATTGACTCTTCATCCGACAATAAACTTTTTTCAACACAAACCACCCAATAGTGTCTTCTTTACAGTGTATTACAAAACAATAAAAATTTCAAAAAATAAGTGACTTTAGTGTTTTTATTATATTTGTGACTCTAAAAACAATGTTTCCTTGTTTTACGAAGAAGTGTCTTTACCAGTGAATGTTGCGACAATTCCGACGGACTATTAATTTAATTTTAATAATCATTCCGACGGATTATTTTAGACTATATTATAAGTGTTTTATATTATTTATGCGCGCGTGAAGAATGTTGATAAGTAACGGACAATCAGCGTTGGGGGCGACGACGGATTTTTCGAGTGTGCCGGGCCTATCGACAGGCTGTTGTCCGGTTGTCCCTGCGCCTCGGTCCGGCCCTGTAATTAACTGGAAGATGGATCCTGTTGGCCTTCCGGCTCCTAATACCGCACCCAGTGGCATGTCTTCAGCGCTACCACTCTCACCAACAGGTATATTACTTTTTTTATAATAATTGTTTCCATAAATTAATATATCACAGTAAACAAGAACATAAAAAAAAACAATTGGTGTTTATAGATGATATATCATAATCAAGCACATATTTCAAAAAACATGTCACATTTATCGTTAAACTCGATAATAATTCAATAGTTTCTTTTATTGACATAACAACATTTTTGAAATACCAGAAATATAAATTCTACATTTTGATTCTAATATGATTAAAGTTGGATTCCAGTTTACAATGTAATTGGAATTTGTTCTTGAAGGAAAAATGCATTCTAGTTTATTTACCAAAACTTGGGTCCATTTTTCTTAAAATGATCATATTTCTCCAAAAAGCCTTCCTGATTTAGAATTAAAGATTTAAAAATTAACTTCAGAAAACATGGATTAAATTATATCTCTTCAAAAATTCATTATATTTCCACAAAAATCTGATAAGAATGATTGAATTTGGAAGAATCATTGAGTCAATAGATGAGCAATTCATTATTTCTCGAAAAGAGTGATTGGAAGAAATAAATCATTGAAACGCAATTTAAAATTGCGTATATAAGTTAAATTGAGTGTTGCAATCCCGTCATTATGGCCGCAACTGCGAATCAGGGGCGTTCGTGAAGGAGGATATATGAGGGGCAATTACATACTTCATTCCGGTTATTAAATATATCATGGTGATTATTTTGTTATCAAGTTAAAAATTTTCTTAATGTTTACTTTTATTTTGTTGCGTGTGCATATAGTGATATGGAACAATAATTGGTTTATGTACTGTGATTGTCAATTGATAATTAGTTATATTTTATTGATTTTTATTTGGAATATTGTTGATTTGTTATGAAAGTTGACTGATTCTATGGATATGCTTGGTGGTTTTAATAAATTCAATGTATTTTTATTAAGAAACTATTTCCTTGTACTAATTTTTACTTTACTGAAAGCTTAATTGAAAATTTATTGGATGCACCCTGAAAACCATCTTTCTAATTAATTTCATTTAAGTTATATTCAAAAGAAATTGATTGTGTACATAAAGACATTGTAAAAGTAAAATATTTCTTTATTTTATAAAATAATTGCAGAAGTTGTAATGACTAAAATGAGCTCTAGGAAAACATTAATTTGAATGCCCTTATGTTTCCTTAATACTCGTGAANTTTAATAATTAATTTAAATTAAGTTTTCTATTAATTTCCTTAAAGAAAAATATATAATTGGTTATAAAAAATATTGATAAAAGATATTTCAATCATTTATCAAAATTCAATAATAAAAATCAATTATTATAAATTGCTATAATAATATTTATGGCTATAGTTTCGCAAGAGCATATAAGGACTACAATGGACCCTGGAAAAATATGAATTTGGAGGTCCTTATATTAAATCATATTTAGAAAAAAACTGATAAAAGTTTTAACAAACATAAAATGTTCTATATTGTTTAAAAGAACTTTTTATTAACTTCCAATTAATTTTTTTATTAATTTCCTTAATAATATTGTTCTTAATTATTGATAGAAGATGCTNTGAAAATTTATTGGATGCACCCTGAAAACCATCTTTCTAATTAATTTCATTTTAGTTATATTCAAAAGAAATTGATTGTGTACATAAAGACATTGTAAAAGTAAAATATTTCTTTATTTTATAAAATAATTGCAGAAGTTGTAATGACTAAAATGAGCTCTAGGAAAACATTAATTTGAATGCCCTTATGTTTCCTTAATACTCGTGAAATTTCTATTGTTTCAAGGAGTTAAGGCTCTAGCTATAAAATAAATTTTATAATGAATGTTTGAATATCAGTAATTGTAGTAAATAAAATGAAATAATTCAAATAAATGATATAGAATAAATCAATTAGACACTGATCGATAGTATTAAAATAATTAAATAAATATATATTTACTTGAAAATAAATTACCAGTAATTTTGTTATTTATCTTCCACGTTCCAGACATGTTGTTCTAAATATTTCAAACACTATAAAATTTATATCTAATCTAGTTAAATTAATTTAATTTATTTCATCAGAGATTTCAAAATGTACTAAATTGTAAAGTATAAAAAAACTGAAGAATAATTAATGATGAAATGCGTTATGTCTTATTTTGAAAACTTCAATAACCGTAGACGGAATTATGATACTACCGTTTTGTTAATTTTATTATGATCGTCTAATATTTGTGCCTATATATGGTTGCCTTGTATGCTAAGTAATTACGCGAGAATAAAACAAATTTACTGTGCTAGTCAGAAACTTAATAAGCTTTATGATTAGAAAAATAATTATGGTTATTAACATCGTGCTGATTTTATAACTTTTCTTTTAAAAATAAACAAGA
>CM008238.1:887791-899770 GCA_002278615.1 Pogonus chalceus | reverse complement strand
TAATAAAAAAAATGTACACAATTAACTAATATTTTTTATCAAATATAAGCATATGATATATTATTTGTGTGTTAAAATGTATAAGTGTATCATATTAAGAGGAAAGACTACTGATAGCGCGCAGGATAAACATTTCATTTTCCCATTAAAACCGGACCTTTTTTACATCTTAGAATTATTTGTTAATACAAATAATACAAATTTCAACACTAATGATCAGTAAATTAAACATTTATCTTTAATATAAAATAAAAATTTTAATATTTAACGACTCAAAAGTTGTAAATCTTATAAAAAGGGATATATTGTTAACTGCAATCTTAATAAGTTTGTTGTTTTTCACATATTTAATTAGAATTAAAAATATTGAAAATAAACCGCTTTTATTTGTTTAAATAAATTTTTAAAGCCAACTAACTTATATAATATGTTTAAAGAGAATTACTTTAATATGAAATTGTAAAAATCTGAATGTTATATCGCAATTAAATTTAACCTACTTTGATGTATATATGTATATAATACGGAGATCAAAGTGATGATAAGTAAGTGAACGTTAGTTGTAAAGTAAAAGGTATATAACGCGTTTTATCAATGACTATATGGTTTTAGAATCCCACCCTAAAGAACACTATGAATACTTCGCTTAGCTATAACATCGCGTGATTCGTATGTGTAATATGGTTTCGCAAAAGTGCCACTGAGTCGCACCCAGCCATGTACTCTACTGAATTGGTTGCGACATCTTTGTCTTCTGTACAGAATGCCAATAACACCATCTTCGTTATGTCACGTTCACGTATATATTCGATCCAAACTGTAGACTCTAGTTCTAGAGTCTAGACTCTAGAATGTACAACGTACTCATGAATATGTGATAATTGAAAAGTGAATCATTTTACTGCTATTAGTAACTTATTTACTTAACTTACGATGCATTTAGTATTGTTTGGCTGATATTAAGACTTAGAAGTTTGCTTTGTAATAAGCTTTACTAGGCAATTAGATTTCCTTCATGCTAATGTCAGATTTTGATCTAATTACTATCTCCTTTGGTCTTACTCTACGCTTCTCATCATATTAGAACAATATAGAGGCATATTATCCGATAATATACCTATATATACATTGTATAAACTTCATATTTTTATTTTTTCTTATAAGGCATTTATCGTAGAATCTAAACAAGCTTTGATCAAATTATCCTTATGATTCAATTCCTTAATAATCCTTAATATCATCAATAAACCGAACAATAAGACTCAATAACACAAACATGTCCAATCAATTTTTCCCGTAATTAAGTCATTGAGTTGCGCTGAGAGGCTCTGTACAAAACATAGAACGTGGACAACACAAACTCCTACGCTTCCAGGCGACCGTGCCCCGAAAGACAATTGAAGGGAGTCATTACAATTCCGTTGACGATAGTGACAAAGAAAAGAATACAAACATAGTAAAGGAAAGATAAAGATGGAGTATTATGGAAGGACTGTTTCAGTGTTGGATTAAGGGTTCCTTTTATTTTCTTCAATATCTCATCAAATATGCTCCATTGCTTTATTAACACATTAAAGCATGGAATTCTTTTTGGACTCCAAATTGAAGTTAATCAAAAAATTAGTAATTTCAATAATAATATAGAAAGAAATTAATTTTGAAGCAATGGAAGGATATAAGAAAGATATATTATTACATTTTTGATTAAAACATAAGTTATATGAAAGTTGAGAATGCGTGAAATCCGAAAAGTCTGGAAAGAAAAGAAAAGAAAAAAATTAATAACCCTTTTCTTTTTATCCATGGGTATTATAAACGTTAATATAAGAGATAGATATGTTGCCGAATCCTCCTGGGTACGGATCATCATTGAAAAAGGATTGGATAGAAATGTTTGTGAAAGGAAAGAGAAAGAAGGACGAGATGATGGTAAGGCCAGGGTAGGGAAGGTAAGGAGATAGTCCACTTGTTATTTGACGCAACAGAGGAAATCGCGGCACTAGAGGATCACAGAGACAATGAGGCAAACTACCCTCAGAGGAGCCTGAAGGCTGGTGGGCTACTATACTGGCCAACAGCCGGACACTGTAAAAACAGACAATGGTCCGAGCGTAAAGTCCGTTCACAAAGGATGTAATTGCATTCATTCCCCCATTGCCACACGCTCTGAACCATTCACGATTTCTTTCTACCTCCTCTTGGAGTTTATACTCCCTCTCATACCTCCTATATATATGGAAGTTGTGTGAAACGAACCCAATAGAGATAGGGTGTGTTTTTATTCCATTAAACTTTTTCAATATATACTCGCTTAATCACACATTGTAATATCGTTCGTTTGCTAAAACTGCCCCTTTCTTTTAAAGACATCCGCGTTTTAATATCTATTTGGAGGCGTGTTCACTACCTTTCATGTCATAATGAAATTAAACAGTTCATGCTACACAAAAATATCTTT
The DNA here is from genome assembly GCA_002278615.1 of Pogonus chalceus. Classification (NCBI taxonomy): domain Eukaryota; kingdom Metazoa; phylum Arthropoda; class Insecta; order Coleoptera; family Carabidae; genus Pogonus; species Pogonus chalceus. The sequence continues at coordinate 897,312 of CM008238.1, read as the reverse complement.
GTTATTTCTTTTTAAACTTACTTTACTTTAATTGTCGTTTTATTAAGTAAAACAAAAAAATAATTTATCTACGTTATTACAATTTCTTACCTCAAACGAAATGTCAATGTAGAAAATGTAATTAAATCCAATAGCTAATTAATAAATTATTTTATTTCATGAAATAATAAATATGTGTAGGTGGTTGACACATTGACATTCTAATTAAATACATATTTATTTAGGGGTTGAATTACTAGCGTTTTTATTTCATTTTTGCGGAGGTGTTCTTTTGTTTGTAATTGATATTTAATATCAAATTATTTTGAAATTTTTGTAATGTTACATTTATATTTTTTGTGTTTTTCCATTTTGTTTAAGGTTGTTTTTAAGTTGTTCAATTTTAAATATGATTTTAATTGCATTTCTTTAAATATTTTTTACTTGAGTTTTTTTATTCCTTTTATTTAATTTACGCAAACTAAACTTCAAGCTTTTAAAGGGACTAATATACAATTAATTCTTTTATAACACGGTATAAAATGGTGGCAGCGCAACTATGATACCATACTTTTGTAAAGTTGTATTCGGACAACAATGTTCTAACAACATAATTAGTTTAAAGCTTTTATTTATATTTTTATAATCGTTGTTTAATATTTTTTCTATTAAACTTACAAACTCTATTTTCGTAAATTAAGGAAAAATCTGAATCAAAATCTGACATTAATATTTAAAATATTGAATATAATTCATAAATACAGATTAAGAATATTTAATATAATAAATCATGTTATTTATATTCTTAATGTACAGTTTGTTTGCTAAACAACTATTATTAATAGTACAATAATGAAACAAAAAACAAATTAAACTAATAAAATGCAAAGATTAATTCACAAAGAAAATAGAGTAGTTTTAAGAAATTATTTGCGGCAGAAAAGTCCAAATTTAACAATCTCTTTTTGAATTGTAATATTTTGACCGCTTTAAGAGTATGAAATTTTTTTAATTATTGCAATCTTTAATTAAATATTCTTGCAAATTCAATTTTTTATGGTATACAAATTTCTTTGTACTATTTTAGAACTCCAAATTATAAATAATTAGTCCAATAAATTATATTTGGTCTTTTCTTGTTACTTACAGTTTCTAAGTAAACTAAATTTTCTGTCGATTTGTTATTCAATTAAAATATATCTTTTTCAAAAAATTGTATAGTTTTTTCCTTAATTCTCTGAAGTATTTATAAGTATTAGATTGAAAGCACAAATTTTAGATATGTATGTATTTGTATTGAATTCATTTGACAAGGAAGGTTTAACTATATGTAGAATATATATTGCTTGCTGTAAATAAAAATAAATGTAGGCAATAAATAGTAGAGCAATTCACATAGAAATACATTTAATTGCAAATAATACAGGGAAAGAGATTGACAAGTTCAAAATCGGTGTATAATGGTTTCCGTTCACAACAAACAGCGGCATGTGTTAGCAGAGCCTGTGGCAGTAAGCGGATCCACATTTGTCGGGATTCAACGTTGCAAAATTAATTTCAATAAACTAATCCGTATCGAAATCCTATTTACAGCATCTGTAAATGGATATTAGAGCAGTTGGCACTGTGTAACACAAGTTCACAAGGAAAACCGAACACACTGACAACATTGCAAACTTTACCAGTGATTGTTAACATCAGTGCAAGTTTCTCTGATACATGCGTTAAAGTTTTCATTGTGATTAACATTAGTTTCGCGAATTCAACTGTTTCTTAGTTTTACATTCTCTTGTGCTAAACGTGATCTGTTTCCGATTACAACTCTACACTATTATTATATTTATCTATATTCCAAAAAAATTATTTAGTTTTATTATATTGACCTTAATTTAAAAATAAATATTTATTTAATAAAACTCGTTACAATATAATTAAACTTCTTTACAAATGATTTTTAATTAATTATTTATTTTTGTACTGAAACGTTAATTATTTCATGTTTAACTAACAGTAATTATAATTTCTGTTTAATTAATTATTATTATTACTCCAGATATTGCAGTGTTTTGTTTTAATTTTTGTTGTACGGAGCTTTGCATTATTGGTTCGAACCCCGTCGTAAACAAAAAATAGTTTTTTTGAACGGTCCTTTAAAAATATAAAACAATTTATGATTTTTCTTTGCTAACTTTAATTGTTTATATCCTTTAATAGAACAGTATTTTATATTAATGCTTTATATTCTTAGTTTGTTATTAATATATATGTAGAAAATTATTAAAATTTAATAAAAATGAAATAATACAAAGATTTTTTGAGATAATCAATACTTTTATAATGAAAACTAAAGGAGATGAATGAGACACTAAATCAGTAGCAACACTTAGAGGAAGGGATGTTCCTTTAATTTGGAGACAGAAAACTTAGTTAAACGTTTTTGATTCTCACTTTCAAAATCCTTAAAGTTTAGTAAGAAAAATGGTAAAGTTGAATAATAAGTTAAAAAAAAAAAAAAAGCCTGGGTCATTTAAAAAGCCTTCGTGGGTCAGCGATTAATCCACGGGTCATATATTTCCCACCATTGTACTAGAGTCTATTGTACTTATAAAGGGCATATAAAAATAATGTTTTTACTAATGTAAGACTAATTTTAATATTTCATTATATTATTTTTCTTTTCTGAAGGTCCATAATTTTGTTAAATGAACCAAAAAAGATCAATACTATCTTCAATCCCATCCTCAACTAATTTTAGAATATTTTTGACTCTAATTGTTGTCTTACTTTTTTCTGACCAAAAAATTGAATATTAAATTGTTATACATTAATAACTTAAATACTATAAAATGTAGAAACTATAAAAATTAACAAATATAAATTTAAAGAAAGAAAATTTAGAATGTAATAAAATATTAAATAGATTCAGAATACAGGTGAAATATATCAACAAACAATCTCCTAAAATAACAGACACATTGTCTAAACGTCAAATGAAACAATAGATACGTTACCAATTACGACATTTAAACGTTGAAACATTTTATTTGAACAAATATTTTATTATTTTCGTGCAACTTTACGAATTGTTACGTTGAATTTCACCGAATCATGCCATGATCATGATCCAATTATAAACCGTTGCAGTTGATTTGTGGTAATTGACAAAACGTGTACTTCTATTTACTTTATTTGCTGTTTTATTTTTGTTTTCATATTGTGAAAAGTGTTTATTAGTTTCCAACACTGAAAACATCATATTTATTTATAAATATTGTATTAGTAGAATCTGGTTATTTGGTTTTTAATATTGTGTACGTTTTGGATTTTATTATCAACGTTCAATAATAATTTATTTATGTACATATCTAATAAAATTATTATTTATAAAACTCTGTGAAATTAATTTCACAAAAGAGAAAAAATGGAAACAAATAACATTCACATAAATCGTCCAAGAACATTAAATTTTTATCTGTAGAAATCCGTTCGTTTTTCAAATTCTCATTTAAGTTGAAGCGGAATCCTATTACGAAACCAGGACAAGGAACAAAGTATAGTTCAGGTTTGTTTGTTAATAATGAAGACGGGATCGCTAGACGGTGATAAGGCAGCTCACTCAAACACATAAATACTAAACATACTCTTTTCTCTTGTCAACATTACATATAGGTACCCGAAGAAATTGCCAAACATATTTGTTCTTTTCTTTAAAGCATCTGCTAGCATATCAGCTCATTTATTGGCAATCTCTTTCAAATTCTTTTTAGTTTTCTGGGTTTTACCTAAATTTGCCATCATTTATGTTTTATAATGAACAATTTCATAGTTAACATAACGCAAAGATTCTGGAAAAAAATACTAAATGTATTTATTCTTTAACAATCTGACTCAATTTTTTGGGAGTTTAATGAGTAATGCCATTGTTTTCCTCCATTTTAATTTGATAATTCTATTCTTTACTATAAAAAATCCTTTGTTAATATAGAGCATACCTTCCAGAAAAAACTACCAAGCATTTTGCTTTTATTAAGATATATATTCAGTTATAAATAATCTACTCCAATTTTTTTGGGGTTCTCCGGGTTTTCCTTAAATTTTCCACTATTTTGGTTGATATATTTTCGATAGAAAATATAAAAATATTACTTTGCACCAATAATTTCTTTGAATTGGAATATTTGGAACATTTCGAAATTAAGAAGGCAATTCATAACGGTAAACAACTAATAAATGAACAACTCGAACTGTTCCAATCATCGCTCCTTAAGAGATTATCGGAACTTTCCAAATAAATTCCAAAAAAAAATGCGTTTTTTCTAAGAATTATTGTTTGTATTTATAAGGCAAATTTCAATTGTACACTTTATCAGAGCCGTAGCGTGGGTGGTGCGAGCGGTGCCCCGGGAAAGGCGCCAAATGATAAAGACGCCGAAAGATAAAGGTGCAAAAAGACAATTTTTTGATCCTTTCGCATCGGGCGCCATAATATCACGCTACGGCTCTGCACTTTGTTCCTGAAGATGGTTTATAGCCGAAACTAGTTGAATGAAAACCAAGTGTTTTATTTCTTATATTTGATAATTTAATTTTTTATAATAAACAATTTACTTAGAAGAATCGCCAAATACATTTGTTTTTAATTTGAACTCATTTTTGGACCATTTGTTTCAAATTCTTTAATTTTTTAATTTTAAGTAGAAATAAAGACCAATATATACTACAAAGTAGTGTTAATTCATTCATTATTCCAAAAAATTATATTTTTTTTAAGCCGTAGAAACATAAGCAGTTGTATTAAAGAAAATTTTTGAAGTATTTGCTTAAATTATCTCGATTTATCAACTTTGCTTAAACAAGCTTTAGAAAATTTACATAGAATTCAATTTGTTTAACTAAGATCTTAACTTGCTATAAGATTCATAACGCGATAGTGATTAGAAGAAAGAGGAACTTATTTGCATAAATTGTTTTAAAAGAATTATTTCAATAAAAACATATATTTATTACAGTAGAATTTTGGTTTTGATTACATATATAGTTATAATTTGGAAATAATAAAAAAAATCTAACAGAACAAAAGACAAAAATAAATCTATAGAAACAAAACACATACGTTGAAAGATCCACATATACAAAAGCAGAAGTAGAGACCTTCATATAGTGAGGTTAATAAACAATGACAAAAGACTGCGATGGTGGAGGATGCGAAGGGTAGGAGGTTGATAATGAAATTGAGAAATGAAAAATTACCTCCTTTATCCGGTAATATTTTCAACGTTTTTATTTATGAATAACACGTAGAATGTTTATACATATATATTTTTAATATTTTAATTTTATATTTAGAATTTTTGCAAAAAGAGCAAATATAAATAGGGATCCATTTGATTTAAGAATTGTTGGTAAAAGTAAAAGCGAATACAACCGTAAAGCGCGTCGAAAATCGGAAGAACTTTGACATAGCATCTGATTGTCACTTTACTTTCTCTTCTTTTCACGCGCAATTCGTTTTGTTTGTTCCGGATGTTTATTCCAGTAAGATGAGGCAACTTTATCCCCTCTATCTTTCAGTTTGTGTGTTGCAAAACTCGCTGTACTTCGATCTCAAGCTGTCATGGCTAACGGAATATTGGAATACTCGTCTTTGGAAGTCGTTTACACTCTTTGGCATCTGCTTTGTAAAAGATTTGTTTTTATTTTTGTTTCCTTTCGTTGTTTTTCTGTTTTTGAATTGTACGGATTTTGTCACTTCTTGACGATTCGAGTCTATTGCCTCTAGCGTCATTTTTACTACATCTTCACATATTCTTTGTTTCGTTCTTAGTTTATATAATAATATATATATCGTATTTTTATTCTTTTTGTCATATACAATTCTTGAACTGTTTATGACACATCTTGCACTTTATTTTCTAACTTAATAAAAACTAACAAAGGCAATATTGTTATTAAACACTAATTGTAGTTTTGGAACTTTAAAAAATGCTTTTTCTATAAATTAAGTTAGCTTTTATCAAGATTATTTAATTATATCTTTGTACGTATTAGACAAACAAATATTTTTGCATATCAGTAAAAATTCTAAGACTATAGTCTTACTGTTTTTCTCAAAAATCTAGCTTAGTTTTAAAGAAATTTTCTGAACGGATATATTCAAATTTAGTAAATTCATAAATCGTTCGATTTAAAAGTAGCATATATTATATATCAACTCATAAAACGTTTGCAATTCATATTTATACTTAAAAAAGAAAATTATATTTCAGAAAACAAATAAAAGTTATAAACAATGTTAGAAGTATATTGTCGAATATTTGAAAAAGCAAAAATAAATTCAAAAATATAAATATATTACTTTTCCTCTGAGAAAAAACTTTATAAATCAATGTTATAAAATTTCTAAAATTCAGTTGTCAACCTGAACAAAACTACCGCAAAAATACGTTAGTTTATAAATAAATTTTATTCCTGTGAAAAGTTTCAAAGAAAAACGATAAATAACACAAGTCACATTGTTGACGCATCGTCCACCGTTGCACGTCGGCGTCGCCGTCGCCCACATGTCACACAGCCAACAACGTTTTGCTTAAACTTTTCAGATAATCCACTAAGGGAGCTATAGCTTCTGTTCAGATTTCATTTCTCAAATACAACAGATTCTTTTCGATATGGTGACGATGACTTTGACATCTGACGGTCGAATACTGTTGTTAGTGTCCCTGCTGACGGTGGAATGGGCTTAACATTTGCCGATCGCTAGACGGCCATTTTTATATTAAATTAGTATCTTGACAGCTCTTTTTCAACCATTTCCTGTTCACTTCTTTACTTATATATATTTTATATTGTCATGTTACTTTCAAAATAGTTTTCTTACATTCATAAAATTGTAAAAGACGTATTTTAAAATACAATCAATAAAAAAATCTTGAAACGAATATAAAGCGTCAAGGGTCTTATATTTTTCAATCAAAAGAAAAGAATCATATAAAATGATGTTGTTTCTTATACGAAGGATAGAATACAAATTTTATTATTTATAAAGTACTTCAAAACATTTATTGCAATATTTTTTAACTCTACAAAAACATTTCAAGTCCATATGGATATAATTTAACGGCATAAGAAACGGCAACTAAGAATCAGTGTGCGATTTCCACACCAATAAAAACACATACACATCTACAATGAAACATGAACAGTAATACTAACACATCTGCACGAAGTCTTAATTAAACTTTGTTTCGCGAAGTTTAGTTTCGTGTGTTGCAAGAATTATATAAAGGAATTATGAGACAAAGGTTTATTTATATGACTAGCGCGATGCGGAATTTGAATTAGAAATTTTATCGACTTTGGATGAATGTTTGTAGTTTTGATGATTTCTTATGATAACTTTATTGAATTATTTACTGAAATTTATTCTCTTACAAAGTGATATTATTATTTGTACTGTTTTAATTAACAAAAGATAGACTGACTAAGAGATTAAAATATGTTCATCAAACAAAGGAAGTATCTTGGTTGGTCGCAGATAATTTACTTTTTTAACAAACATTTTTAGATGATAAAATAAACTGCCAAAATTGACCATCTTTAAGGGGGTAGTTTTGAAGGTAGTTAGTAATAACCTAAATAAAAAATAATGAAAACTGAATTTAAGTGCGCATTTAAAAGTTAAAACNGGTAGTTTTGAAGGTAGTTAGTAATAACCTAAATAAAAAATGATGAAAACTGCATTTAAGTGCGCATTTAAAAGTTAAAACTGATTAAGCAGACTGATTGCAGTCGAAAAAAGAGAAAAAAGTTTAAAATAGCCTTAAACAAAAGTATACCATTTCTTGATGTATTAAAATATCTTATTGCATGCCAATGGATGTATTGAAAACATTAGAGAGACTCAGAATTTTTCCAAATGTCGCATAACAAGATTTTGGGCTTTTATGCTGTCCAATTTTAAATAGTACAATTCTTAATGCAAAAATAAGCTATATTNCATAACAAGATTTTGGGCTTTTATGCTGTCCAATTTTGAATAGCAGAATACTTAATGCAAAAATAAGCTATATTAAAAAACATATTTTGCAAGACATAATTCCCAGATTTCTTCAAAAAGTGTTAAACCAAAAAGTTTTAGCTACTTATGTATCAATATTTTAACAAACGACATTTTTATGAAAATAAACCGTTTTTATCTGCAATCTTTTTAATAAGCCTTCATTTATTTCCTGGATCCCAGGATACAACTTAATTTTTTGAGCAAAAAATACAGTTTCCAATCTAAATAAGTTTCCAAATAGTCAAGGACTCGTAGCAATATTCCGAATTTTTCAGTTGATGACTATTAGACTATAATATTTTAATAAATCATTGAATAAAATGATTGCAGTGGCAATGAATTTAAAAAATCACTTATCTCAAATAAGAAAATAAAGAATGAAATCAGAATAAATGTATGTTTGTATAATAACGAAACATAGCATGGCCACAGATACCCTCAATAGCCATTCCTTGCATCATTAACCACATCTAATGGTAACACAAAGGCATGAAAGCAACTAGTATTAGCTATACAACAGGCCACTCATCACGGTTATTAATTAAACATATCGTGAACTGTGCACGCGAACAGATCATCAACACTTGTCCTGTGTCACGTGATACGGACAAAGTATGTACGGAAATGTCCTGTATACTAACGAACCCTGCTCACTAGATCAGTCAATTTGTTTTATTCAAATTTATACATATGTTAGTTTATGATCTGATACAAATATTTCCTATCAAGGAAATTAAATTGTTTACAAATCGTTTTTATTTTTCCATAACAACTTGATTTAATTTAAAAAATATATTAAATAAATAATTAAATATCCTTCCTGTTCCTGTAATTATAATTAATATTAATTAAGTTCAAAAATTAATAACAGTATTTTTAAATAAAGACACGCTGCTTTATTAAAAAAAGAAATTGATATTATAACTTTTGGTCGCAAATTTTAGAAACTTTTTTAATATTTCGTTGAATTCAAGGCGTTGTGCATTAATTATATTGGTTTTATATTTAGCTTTTCTACCAAACTGGAACAGGACAGTATTAAGGGGGATAAAGTTTTAGTTGTCACAGTTTTCAAACTGTTATAATTAATGTTTGATTTTTTTTTACGCAGGTTTTGATGTTTTATTATAAAATATGATAGGAATCAATGAAAACTTAAAATAAGTTTCTTCTGTTCTTTCTTATATGTATTAATTATTACCAATAATCAATATATTTGTGAACAATTTGGCTTGTACTTTAAGATTTTAGCTTCTAAACAATTAATATCAGAATGACCGAGCTTCTTTCGGGATTTTAATAAACTTTTATTTTCAATACAAAATCGAAATTATGCAAAATAAATATATAGGCAATTTAATCTGTTTCTAAAACATATTTCTTGATAATGGCATTGATTCTTCTGTGATAAGAGTACTTTAAATGTTTCGGTTTCTTCATTTTAGAAAAAGACACATATATAGGCTTGTCAAAGTATATTTTG
>CM008238.1:768875-784577 GCA_002278615.1 Pogonus chalceus | reverse complement strand
TGATGTTAATCTCTAACAAGATTTTGTTTTCTATTTAAATTTAAAATTTAATATTGAATACATAAAAACAATTATATAGGCAGTTATAAATAAAATTTAGTTATTTTTAATTTTACAATATAAATTTGAAAAATTGCTAATAGAAGCAGGAAAATGTATAAGGAAAATAATAAGACACTCCCGAAAAAAATTTCCTAAAAGCTCAAAGGCTAAAAATTCGATAAATTACTAATTAAAAAATATTTGAAGTATTAAAAAACGAAATTTAACTAAATGTTTTAAAATATGAACTGTACGAGTTTAAGTTTGAGCTACGATAAATATATAGACATGTGAAAAGGTGAAAAAAATACGCATTTCGTAACAGTATAATTATATTTGCAGGTTTTCTTGTTACACATAATGAGACAAATGCAAATAAACTTTTAATACTTGTACGTTTATTACAGAAGTTTTACACATAATATATTATTAAAATATTTAATATATACCTCTTTACTGCAAAATAATTTATTTCCTAAACTCATATCCGAACAATAGCACAAATTTATTGTTTTAAAATATTGATTTTTGTTTTAAAAACTCTAAAACACACAGAGCGAACGGCAGTGTTTAGTAAGCCCTTATATAATATCATTACAAATCAGTTATACCACTATTAGTAATAATTTCTCTGGACACAATCATTGAGCATAACTTGAATTGGTTCTACTCTCAAACATATTTTTTTATGATTATTATTATTATTATTAGTTGTTTAAAAATTATCAGGGGATCAAAGTTAATTCATTCACTGAAGAATAGATATTATAAATTGTGGAATGATTCAATTAAGTACATATATTTGAGTGAATATCTCAGTTTTCTAATTGCTAACAACACAATTATTAGTATTTTTTTCGATTCAGTACACTGCATAATTTTTATTTCCGATACAAGTTTTAATTTAATTTTTTTTTCTGAATATTTAACACATATGCCACAAGACGGTTAATTACTTATACATCTATATTTAAATTGTTAATAAATTTATTAATAAAAAATAAAATAAAATATATTCTATAACTACGCACTTGCATAAGATGTATATTTTAATTAAATATTGTTAATTATAATTGGAATCACATTTTAGATTTATGTATAATATTTATAATTATTATAATTATACGGAATTACTAGAAATTATGATTTTTTCGTTTTTTGTGTATTTTTTTTTTGTTTGTTTATAATCTATATATCATATATTTAATTATTTATAAATATATGTTAAATAAATTCATTTTAGTATTACGACTCATTTCATTGCATCTAATCTATTTTTTTGAGCTCTCTCTACTCAAATGTGTATTTTGGTTTTATTTTAACTTATACACACTTGTTATAACATGTCATTCATTTATCAACGACTATTTTTTCATCTTTTCTTTTAATATATATTCAGTATTAGTGTTTAAGTATCTTTTTAATTAATCAACCAATCAATCATATAAAAAATAAATTTAAAACACATAAAAAACTTACTACAATTATCATGTATAGTGTATCCTCGTATCTTAATTTTGTAAAAACTTTTTTTTAATAATTATGGTCCACATAAATTGCAAAAACAGTACTTTATTTTATAATTGTTAAGTTTTATATCTATTTCAAATAAATTGGTATTTTTGTGTAAATGTATAAAAGTAGAAATACGAATCGATAGCTATGTGTTTTGTCGTGTATGTGTTTTTTTTTTTTTTTTTTATTTAATGGAAGGGTCAAATCCAACTTCGAAAATTCATTGTATGCTTTCAATTTTTTTGATTATGATTGCTAATAAATATTTATCGTAGTTTAAATCAATCAAATTACGATATTTATTAATTTTTGAGCCGAAATATTTTACCCAATCGTCGTATTTATCGAAAAACTTGCTATTTACCCATTACCCATTTTGAGTCTAATGAATCTGATGATTTTTATTAAATTTAAGTATGTATGTATGTATATATTAACACAGATTTCTAAACTACTTTTTAATTTTTCTAAAATTTGATGAAATGTACGTAATTTATATTATTTATGTATATTGTTTCATTAAATGAATATCTTTGGTATGATAGTTTATAATTTATATGTTATTTACATCGAAACATTTAAATATTTTCGCTAAATAGAAACTTTATTTCATATTAGCACACATATATTCTTTTATTCTATATAAAATGTGAATTTGAAATTTAAATTATTATAGAATTATTATAGTAACAGTTTTTTTTTTTGTTTCAATTTAAATTTTAGCAATCAACAACTTGTATTTTAATAAAGCCTGCGTATTATTCATTTACGTATATTTAATTATTAAATAAACAAATTAAATTATTTTATAAAAAACTAGAAGGGCTCTTAATGTTTAAGTGTATTCATAATAAATTTCTGTGCGTTTATTTATGATTTTAAAATAAAAATTCTAACATTTTTACTCCTTATTAATTCGATGACTTTTTAAAGTCGTCATCTGATGATTGGAATGAATTTTTGGTTTTATATACAGCTAAAATGATGATGATTACTGCTTGTTTTTTTTTTTTTTTAATTTCATTTAGGAGTAACTACGATGATAATTCAATAATATTTTTGTTTTTTAAATAAATGATTATATACAATAAACTAATGAAATAAATAAAAACAAATACATCGGTCATATCATCTATTTGGCAATATGCAACATATTTATAAACGCGTTAAAATAGACTTATTCAAATAAAATTGCTCATTTTATGTATTTTTGAGCAAATGAATAAGTTTTTATCTACCATACTTATATGTAATGGTTGATTCAGATTAAATAAATAAATAAAATTCGTCCATATTTGGTAAGTACGATATATGTCGTGTGAGAACAAAGGATAAATCTGTTGCGTCGGGTGTTCACTCGAGTCGCGCCTTGTAACTTGTTTTCCAGATTTCAGCAAGCGTAACAGCTGAATGGAATCGATGGAATATGCAAAGAGGCAATGTGACTCTTTGAACAATTGCCCACGCTAAGAAACCGTAAAAGTCTAGTTGAACTGGGTTTGCCTCGACTTTTTGTGTTTCAAATGTGTAAATTATCCACATCGTTACGTTACATATTAATAAGAATGTTACTACTTGACGACCTGGTTTTGAACGATCGTGTTCTGGGAGGTGGACGCGTCGACGGGAGACGTCTGCGATGAATAATAGTTGCAAAACAACCTTTAACATTAAATTCACCAGCTATAGTTCAATCACTTCTAATTAAACTAACTTTATTTGTAATATCTTAAGAGTGAGCCATTATTTTCTCTTTGCGTGATTTGGCAACACCGCAATAAGAGCAATATGTTATAGAAAATAAATAATCTTTTTAAATCAGTTAAGTTATTGGAATGTTTTCTTACGAAATAATTGCATTATAAGGGAGCTATCAATATTATCACAATTAGCAAATCTAAAAAATGCAAGTTATCGGGAGTCCCGGAACAGATTACTTCCCAAAACGTAATTATAGTAGCAACAAATAAACCAACGATACTAAATAATCGCCCCTTTAATAACGTATTTTAAAATAATTCCACTAACCTGCGCAATCGAGAGTAATCCTGTAATCATCACCAACAAATTCGGTTCATGTGTGAACGCGTTAAGTGCACCAGCAATAACGCTGAACACAGCGTAGATGAACAATCCAAATGCAGAAACACGTAAGAGGATATCATTCAAATCACTTTGTTCTTCAGTACGGAACTTCAAGCCTTGAACCCTGTAACGGAATGCGCTCTTCATATGACGAGATCTGTCCAAATAACATTAAAACCACAAAAGCAAAACATAAATAAACAAACAAGCAAAATCATATATAATAAAATATAAATAAAAATATAATATTGCAAATGAAAACAAAATAGAAGCTCCCACCTTATAAATCCGATGATGATTGCAATAATACTGAGCACCATAAGTGCGCAATGTGACACATCCGCTAAATAAATAGCCAGCAAGTTAAGATCAGGATGACGGATCAACACAAAGAATAAAATTAGACAAATGAGTGATCCAACAAGTAATAACAATCCGAAGAATAATCCTTTCGACGCCCCGACGCAATCAACACGGCCTTGTTGTTGAGCTTGCGCCATTGCGACAGCCCGTCGTGAAAGCATCACTTCTAAACGATGCTCCAAATCCTCCTCAGTTACATATCGACTGAAATCAATAGCTAATTAATAAAAAAAACTATTATATCCAACAAATAAAATACCTTGGATTACGACCAATGTGTTTCCACATAACGTAGATAACAGCTGCGCCAATTAAAGAGTATTCAATAATGAATGGGAATAAATATGGGGCGCTATCTTGAACGATAGTTCCCATAATGTTGATACGTCCACATCCGGGTGGTAAAATATCAGTATCGTTAGATGAAGTTAAAGCTTGAGGTAAAATCGCGGTAAAATTATTATAAATTGTATTTGACGCTTCGCTGAACAACGAATTCGGATCGCTTTCGCTAATTATCGAATTCGGAGCTTCTGCGATGATTTGATTAGATGTTTCTTCACCTACCACTGAAATTAATTATTTTAATTGTATTTTTATTTTACAAACTTCAAAACCAACAAACAGTGGATAAATTAATAAATACGAGATAAGATTTGGTGCAAAGGTGATGATAAACATAAATAAATAAATCTAAAAAAGTGCGTTTCTCATTTTTACATCCCTTAAAAACATACATAACTATGAAATAAAAACCAAAAAACCAAAACTGAAAAGTGAGCGCCCCAAAATACTCACTTTCCGAATTGAAACTATTGCTGATGCTGTCAAAATTAAACCAATTCCTGAAAGGAGTTGTAGACAAAAATGTAGTTGTTAACTCAGTCGTAGTCGACGGAGTTGTTGTTGGGGTGGTTGTTGGAAATGGGGTAGTTGTTGTCGTGGTTGTTGTTGTAGTGGTGGTAGTTGGGGTAGTTGTTGGTTCCATCGTGGTTGTAGCAGCAGTCGACGACAAAGTTGTTCGCAAAGCAGCCCAAGCGGGATATGCTTTCATTGTCGTCGCTAGAAGAATGTTAGACAAGCGTTAAATTTATTGTTAATTTGCGGATTAGCAATAAATTTGCGAAATAAAACCCAAAGAAACCATAAATAAGCGAAAAACTATAGCGAAATATTATTTACAGCGTATAGTAGTGCGAACAGTTGTTGGTACAGTTGTCGTGATGTTTCGTGCCGTAGTAACAAAGCTCTTAAGTGTAGTAGCAGTGGCTGCTGCCAAAGTGCTTGTACTGGCGCGTGCCACGATATTTTGGGCAGCTGGAGATGCTCCAAGGAGCCCTACGGCCGCTGCACCAGCTCCCGCAGCGGCAGCTGTAGCCGTTGGTAAATCTGAAGCTTGTGCGTGCATTACGTCGTGAATTCCCGACGATGAACGCAAAATATGCGACTTGATGCTCTCTTATTATAATTGTTAGTAGCGGAAAAGAAATGTTAATATTAGAAAACTTATCAGTATACACACACAATTAGTAATTAATTAAGTCAAAATCCACTGTTTGAATATAGAATTATTCTTGTTATGTTCAAATTAAAAGTTAAAATTTTTTATTGACTTACCGCCAAGGAGTCCTTCATCACCCGTAGTTTGATTCTTCCTGTGGTATGCAGTAATTTCCTTCAAATATTCAAGCACCAAAGTTCGAATCCACACGCAAATATTTGTAGCAACGACATGCATTAAACCAAATCGTGCCACAACTTTGAAACGGTGAATATTTAACTGCAATCAAACATACCAAAACCATATATTATTCAAATATTATTTGGTATTCAGGTTGATACATCAATAGCTGTTATATTCTGCCCATATTTTACAAGATTATTTGTTCCACCAATGGATAATTTTCTTATTTAACTAGTGCATTTAAATAAATATTGGTGGAACAAATATATTAAACACAGAATTACAATAAGACAACAACATCGATGGAGAGCATACCTCAGTTTTCAGGAGCGCTATTTTTGCAGTCTGCGTTAAAATTATAACAAATAACAACAACAACAATACTATTTTATTATAATAATGGAACCTAGTTTAAAAATGCAAGTTTTTTCGGGTTTGATTAAGTTAATTTATAGGTTTATACAAGCGCTTTAAATTATTATTAAACTTACCCTTGAATTCATGAAAATGAAATACATTTGCATGAATGTGAAGATCATTTGCAGAACTGGATTAACACCACGAAGAATTTGGTAACATGGAGATGTAAATGGAACTTCGAAGAAAGAGCCAAATTCTAATCCATTGTAGATCATTGTTCCCAAACCAAATGCTATATAACACAAGATATAAATATGTTTTAAAATTTCGAAGATGAGAGATTTTTTTTTAACTAACCAATAGCTCCAACGCGTAGGAAGAAACTTCCATGGCTGCTATCATTTTGAGTAGTTTTCCTCTTTCGTACTGATTTTTTCTCCACGATGCCGGCCTCCACGTCTCTTTGGGGCTGATCTTGTTGAACAGTCGCAGGTGGAGGTGTCGGTTGAGGTGGTGGTTGACTAGCTGGTGCTGTTGGGGGTTGTGGTGGTGCCTGCGGAGGTGCCTCCTGACCCTCTTTCTTCTGGGTAGCAGGATCCTGCGAGGACATCACAGAGTCGTCACCGGCCAGCTCGAGTACGGGAACCGGCACGTCTTCCGAGTTACGGCGGTACGTGGGGCTCTGCACCGCGCGACCAACGAAACGGAAATAAAGGAAAATAACTAAACGGAAAGGAAACGGCAGAATGCGAAAGAAACTAGTGCACTCATTAGGTAAACACAGATTTTTAAATTTCATCAAACTACTTGAACAAGTTTCAACAGGATGTCTCAGCAAATCAAAAGGAAAGAGATTGATTCCCGTTTAATATTCATATCATTAAAAAGACATGCTTTCATGTCTAATTATAAGGGACCTTCCATATCTTCTAACTTTGACCTTCCTATTAAAGATCAAAAGACTAAAATTCTTTGTTAGATTCAATTTTGAAAGGTCCATTAGCTAAATTTATCTTTGTAATGAAATAATAAAAATCTACCTTTTTAAATTATTCAAAATCGTTACAAATATGTAAATTATAATAATAAAAGAAACATATACATATTTAAACTGAAACTGGGTTAGCAAGAATTAACAATAAAGTTACGAGTTATTTTGATTTTTATTGCGGTCACTCAAAGCCGTAAAAATGTTACGACAAGTTCACTGAAATAAAACCTCAACAAATCACAAAAAACACTTCTTTAATAATGGTTAAATTTACTGAAAAATCCTGTTACTGTTATCAACATTGCGAACATGCTTTTAAATATTTATTTATCCATGAAAAATCTTAAAATATTAAAGTCGTAATTTGTCTGTGTTTACCTGTTAAAATAATAAATAAAATAGAATTTACATGAACATATTCTGGAGGTAAAATAAATAAAAGAAATAAAATCGAATAATAAATGAAAATAATTAGTGTTCTACTAAATAAATAGAAGATAAAATAAAATATAATATAACAAGAAGGGTTTTTACTGTTCCAATAATATGTCCTGTATTGTATATCTAATTGTGCATAACTGACATACAATATAATTTATATTTAAAATCAATCAATTAATTATGTATTTATTCGGTTCATTGAATCAAGCCAAAGCAATTTACCAATTTGTCTATTAACTGGGTTTTTATTATTTTTAAGTAATATTTTGGAACTACTAATCAAATTTAATTTAAATGGCTGTATTTTTTTTTAAGTTTTAGTATCGTTAGAGCTTTGATACTAAAACTGAATAATATAAAATAATGATAATAAGTCACAAATTTAGTAAAAGCTATAAAATAAAACAAAATTCACACTCAAAATAGATGTCTACATATTACAAGAAAACAGAATTAGTCAAAAAACGAGTAGGTTGATTTAAAATGTAGTAAATAGTAGTAACTGTAGTATTGTTAGGCTTGCTGAAGAAGAGAAGATCGCGAGCAACCAACCTGGAGCTCACCTGGGTAGCTCTTGGTCCGGCCGCTCGCTGGGCAACAAGGTCACGCATCTTTCTGGGAAACACCTCCCGCTAAATGCAACACAACTCTCATGCCAACTCATAAACGCAAACAAACAAATATAATAAACATATATTTTTATAATGATAAATTAAAAATTCATCTTTCAATTTACAAAAGAAAAAACACTTTTTAAAAACGTATTCGAAATATTTTATTCCCAAAACTCCCTTATCCTCCATTTTGAATTTACAATATTCATTACAAATGAACTATTCTTACGTAAAACGTTAAGTTTATTTTTAACTTAAACCCCAAAGAATTAAACTTGTAGACTTGCAAGTTTTCCTTCACAGGATTATGAAATTAAAAATTATATTCTTAAAAAGTTAATTTCTCGTATTTTAAAATAGAAAGATGAATATCTTAAAAGTGCGCCTACTGTATTTACTAATTAAAATTAATTTAACACGGTGTTTACAAAAAAACTAAACACAATTTCATAATCCAGATGTGAGACATTCCAATCTTTCAACGGAAGTTAAATTTAAAAAATTAATTATTAGTAAATGGACAGTAGAAGCACATTTTAATAAAATTATTAATAAAAAATATTCCAAACACAATTTATATATTTAAATTGATGAAAGACTTTTTGTGTTTGGAGTATTTAAAAAAAAAATTAAATATAAATAATTATTCTGCTGATAATAGAACTTAATTAAAAAGCATTTAATGAAATATTCTGCAAATTATAATAAATATTGAATAAAAAATTATTGAATAAAATAGAAAAAAAGCTACCTAAAATTTGCATCGGTCGGATATATATTAATTTATTTTTTGAAATTGCAATAATCATCCCTTATCCATATAAGACCAATGATATTAGTATATTAGTGTTAAATAGTAAAATGTTTGTATGAACAATATATGGTACAAAGTTTTTTTCTGTAAAAATAACAATTTTAAAAACCTAGATACTTTAAATGGGGTCATACACATATATGTTATCTACATCCGCTCTTTGAATAGTACATCATCTACTTTAATGCTTTGAAAGGTTATTCAAGCAAAAAAAAAAATGATTTTCAGCTCTTTACATGTCCAGGGTTGTTGAAATTCCCCCTAGGTATTCTGGAATCACGTACGAAATACGCGCTCTTCAAAGCATTTATAAATATATATTCATATTTTTAGAAAATTGACCGATATTCCTACGCATTTATAATGACTAAGTTTTTAAAATTGCTGTTTATTTAAAATTAAACATTTATATATATTTGAAAATGAATAAAATTCAACTTTACCTGAACATTTTTCTTATCCTTTTTAGCTTTATCCTTTTCTTTTTCCTTCTCCTTTTCTTCTTTCTTTTTCTTTTCCTCCTCCTCTTTTTTCTTCTTTTCTTCCTCTTTTTTCTTCTTTTCCTCCTCTTTTTTCTTCTTTTTGTCGGCCTTTTTATCAGGTGGCGGTTTTTTTACCTTCTTCGGCTGAGCTTGGGCTCCGTTTTCTGGTCCGCCCGAACAACATGTGCTTTCTTGAAGCAGGAAGCAGAACACGTAAAGCAGGAAGAGAATGCTCATGCCGTATAAATATGTGAAGAATCCTTCATAGTAGTATAATGGGAGGTTGTGGGTCACTACGTCTGATATTACGTATGCTACGCATACGACGACTAGAAGTTTTGCGTAAATAAAACTTGTGATGATAAATAAGGACGTCCTGGAACAGAAGATAATACAATTATCTTCTTTTTTATTTATATTTTAAGAAATATAAAAACGCCCTGTTTTGACGCCATATTATTTTCCCGAATATTCTTATTCAAAGCAATAACATAATATAAATGTACTTATAATATCTTCATAATTAGCTCTTATCAATTATCTTTGAATCCTTATTAAGAAACGTAATTAACACTGCATTTCATATTATAATTAATTCATTTATTAATTAAAATCTTAAAAGGGAACTGTATTTATATTATTTTAATAAAGTACGTGTATCTAATAAGCAAGTATTTCTTCCAGGACAATTCGTACAAAGAAAGAAAATGTTTGGGCCACTCCCACTTACAGTTCAATACTCCTGAATTTTAAAGGATTTTTATAGGATGTAATCTTTTTATAGGATAAATATACGACATTTTGACCTATTTTAAACATTCAATATTTGGATGACTTAAGTTAGATGAAAGATAGAGATTATTTTGAGAGATTTCAACGCTGGATTAATAATAAAAATCGATAATAAATCTAGATTTATTTGATACTTAGTTTGTAGTATGTGGTCACGGTAATTATAATGCGTGTATGTATAAGTGTAAATCATTGATTTGTTCCTATATCAAATGGAAACGTTTGAAGCGAAGAGAATGTGGGAACAAAGAGAAATATAAAAGCGAGTATTGGTTGAAAGGGCACACCTTTTGGCGGGTTTCGGTTGAACATTCTTCAACTCCATTTCCTTGTTGGCGACGTTGTTCTTCTCGGCGATGGTATCACTTCCGCCATGCGCCTTACTACCCACCGGAAGGGTGGCCATATTGTCAACGGTCTCCACCTCAACAGTTGCGACCTTGAGTTCACCACCACCCACCATTTTGTTTCAACAAACAACAATAACGTTAAAGGGATTTACGTAATGTTCTCACGGTACTTCCGGGATGAAACAGGATTATTTAGAGTACACCTGGAGCAGCGCACTTAGTTAATGTAACAATGAAGAAATTCGTTGTGTGTTTCGTCGATCACATCATTTGAATATAGTGAACATCGATGTCTTTAGGCCGGAATAACGGAATTGTTAGTTAATTGAGAAGCACTTTCTTTTGCTGTTGAGAAATCTAACTGCGGTCACTAACACACGCGATCACATTTCTTATGCATTTTATTGAGAGAATAAATTATTTTGTTATTAATTGTGGGTGATTTAAGTGAATGTTTCGCGGATTTATACACCGGCACCGCCAGCAGTGCCCGATGAACTCGAAACGCAGGTGTCCATGTCGGGAAGCAACTGAGAGAACGCGCGCATCGACCAGGGCAGCATCCCGACGCGCGAATCTGTATCCCACGGTGGCGGCGGGGTATCCAATTCAAGGTGGGGATGCTGCAGGATTGGTCATGTGACGCGAGAGGGGCATACTCTGATTGGCTGATGCTCTCAGCCCGGGAAGCGACCCAGTGAACTTCGGTGACCTCGCCATCAACACTATACAAGTACACACGCACCACTGTACTTATACAAGAATATCTTCCACTATCAGGCCATTGTTGAATGTTGACCCATGCAACAATGTAACAACCAAGCCTCTTCACCAATTAATACATTATTCGAAATCTGAACAATTGAATGCCTCACATTCAGGAAATTACCTTTAACACCATTGTACCTACAAATTGCTCTAATTATAACAAAAAATAAAAACAAACCCATTTAGAACTGAAAAGCAGAATAAACTACTTGTTTTCACAAGCCTCTGAAAGTACAAAACAAAAAGAATCAGCATGAAGAAAAATAAATTAAAAAAGTGAAATTGAGCCTAAAAAATTTTAAAGTGTCCATCCCTCCAAAACGTCAAACGACAACAAAGAGAACTCGAAGGCCGAACACACAATCATCGGTGTGTTTATAAACACCAGTGTCGTTGACTCTGTGTAGTAGGGCGTGTTGGTACAGGCGCAGATGGATGCTGGATACAGCAGTATTGATCTAAAATCCACGGGTTCGTGAGTTAAGGGAATCAAGGGGAAATATTTCCGCGTTTAAGTATCCCCACCAATAGAATTGATACCGCGATGTACGTTACCACCACCACTGCTCTCAAAACTTGCGAGGCATTCCGCGTTTTGGTTCAAATCAGATGTAGGGGTAACGTGGATGCTTTAAAACGTATGGAGTAACTGCTTCATGGACTTACAATTGTTATTATTACCAGCGAGATGCTTGCAATCTCATTGCGAATTATTCAATTTCGTTTAAAGTTTTAAGACACCCTTCTCAACTTTCAGAAGTTTACTTTTTTTATCTTTCAAAATGACAGGCAGAAAATTAATTCTTTTCTTCAAATTAAACATATAAATGTTTCAAATATATACCATTTGGTAATAATGAATTTAAAACCTTTTAAATACAAAATAAACTTCCTACGTTAACATAAATCCCTTTTTGTGTACATTATGCACCGACATAACGCATTAACCAGATGCAGTAAGGCCGGAGGCTGCCATAAAATCTTTTGTAAGACTGAGCCATAGAACTAACAAAACAAAAGTTTTATCCTTCTAGCTATTCTATGTGTATACGCATGAGACATTTGGTTCAGATTGCTTTTACAGACACATTCAACGGTATAAAGACGGAAATACGATAAAAAAAAAAACAAATACAACTGAAATGAATGAATGAAAGCAACGAACAATGACTGATTAAATTTGATAGTCTTTTTTGACATCTCATGGATTTATGCTCTTTGGTTTTAGACTAAACAGCATGGATTCTTTGTTTGATCTGGTCTTGAACTTGAATAGATTGGAACTGACAGCTGATATAGGATGTCAATTATTGATTTCACATGCAGTTGTTTTCAATTTTTATTGTTCGGAAAAAATAATAACTTACTTGGCATTCTTTGGTCTCCAAGATGTTTGCCGCATGCAGTGGTAATCATCATCGTTATCACGGGACATCAATGGAGTCCGCTGGTGAGCAGGACTCGTATGCGAACTAAACCCATCTGCATTGAGCTGTAATTTCAAAATTAAAACCCTTGGAATTAATTGAGAAACTACTGCAACTATTTTTAACTAAATGTAATGCTAAGATATCTTGGGGTAATTAATAATAAATGATTTATGTTTCATAAAGTAAATAAACCCACCCTGACAACGGTACCAACGGGTTCCATGACAACCCTCTGATACCCAACGTCTTTGAAGGTAACCACCGGCTTGGAGGCGGTGTGCGCGGGTGTATTCGTCGCCGTGGTATCGTGGTGCAATCGTTCCGTCGAAGACGTCGAACGAAAAGACGGCGGGGGTGAATCCGTCACGTTAATTATCCGCGCGGACACCAACTGCGGCTGAGGCTGGAGCTGTTGGTGTTCGCTTAATAACCGTTCTTTCATTTCGTGCAGGTACGGGCAGCGCTGCATGTCCAGAAATTTCTAGATGATATGACTGATATGCACCTGGAATCACAAATAATTTAACATTAATTCAAAACCACGAAATAATTTTAATTAAATTCATTGATTTTCCAAACTAGGTCATATCAAATCCAAATAATAACAAATTTTTAAATTCTTTTATACGCAATAAAAGAATGCTTTATTGAAAACAAGTTATAAAAACATTTTATTAAATTCTTAAAAAAGCATAAAACGCAAATAATATCCAACGAAGTTATTCAATTTTAATTTAATTATTTTACTACGTTTCAGATAAATCTCTGTATTGAAATATTACTTATTTCAAAAAACATTTTATTTATTTTATTAAATTTCGTCCAAATAAAACAAATGAAATATTATAATTGTTCTATTTTCTAAAAAAAATATTGTTTTTTGATTAATTTTAACATTGCTTTCTATATAATCAAATTATTTCAGTTAAATTACTTTAATTTTTAATAAAATAACAACTCGCGGTTCGTCTAATAGGCACTGTGGAATTACAGCACCTTTCAGTCTATGTTATTATTAGAATTTAATATTAATTCTTTCTTTATACATGAACATATTTAAAATTGTGTACTAGTCTTAAATCAATCCTGAAACGAGATATCTGGCACCATCTACAGCCAATTATAATAACTAATAAACATGGTACAACGTTGTCATAGCTTATATCATATGTTTTCAGAGCGATCGCCATTTTTACGCATTGTGCGTAAAAATGGCTGATGCATTAAATCTTTTAATTAACGAAGTATTTAATCAAATTTTCAACAGAAATTCATTAAACTAATCATAAAACAATGTTTAAAATCATAAAAAGTCATAAATTGTTTCTTAAATAAATATTAACAAACAAATTTTATATTGACGAGATATGTGGCTCTATCTATTGCTAATTATAAGATCTAAATTTTGAAAACATCTTGCAACATTGTTGTTAGCAGACATTTTGTATATTTCTTAGTTTGTAACCGCCATGTTTAAGAACTTCCCGTAAAAATGGCCAATCACTAATATTTCCAAATTAATGAAATATTTGACTAAATTTTGAATAAAAATTAATGTATTTTATTATTATAAAATTAATTTACAATTTTAAAAATGTTAAATGATGCTATTTTAAGTAATAAAAATTGTTTATTATATGTACATATGTTAATAAAATATATAAATTGTTCATTTAATAAGTATAAAATAAGTATTTTATTCATAGTGCGTTTGGTTTCGATGGTCCAGTTATTTTAATTTTAAAAAACTTCTTACTAAGTAAATACATAAAAATTCAAAATATTCCCGAAATACATATTCCATTGTATATATAAATATTTAAAAAACAAAATGATTTTAACATAACCGCAAACCGGATATAAAAATTTTAAATATTGACTTAATTTAAACAGAAGTACATTTTATAAACAAAACCTAAAAAAAAAGAATACTTATATATGTATAAGTTTAATTGCAGTATAGTGTATACACTTGCATATGAGTAGCAAGAGACCAAATCTATTTTTAAGACTTTGTAATTTATTCCAGGGAACAAGACATAAGACGTTGAACAGGCGGCAGTGTTTTGTCATCAACAAAACGAAACCTACTGCGATGTTATTTAAATCTGCGTGAATCACGGAAGTAGATCAAATCTAAGTATATTTTTGCCGTAAGGCAGATTCGCACACGCGTAAACACGCGCGCAAGGCAAGGAACGCATTTCTATAAAAGTTGCGAGTTCATTAAAAATGATGAACGCATTTTAATATAAATAAAAAATGCTATTTATATCTGTTAATGAACGAATAATTACAGACGAGTGTTAACTAGTTATTTGAAATGAAGATAAATAAATAAATAAATGACATTACTGGCCGCAACAAATAGTTGTAAGGTCAGTACCAATTAAAATATTATTGTCTGACATGTTTATGAAAGTTCTTAAATATGCAAAAACAAATAGAGTTGTTTAATTAAAAGTAACCACTTCAATTTGTATTGTATACTGCTGGTAATATTAATGTGATTATTATTCATTGTCTCTTCGTAGTCTAACCGCATAATATATCAAATTGAGTTTTCATTAATCGCATGATTGCACACCACACTACGTTAAACCCTTGTTTAAGTTTAGTTAGTTACACTAGCAAATGCTTTTGTTTATATTGTGGAATATTATCCTACGTCTACTGAGATTTCTTAAGAGGTTTCATTATGCTATTATAATAGTTCAATGATTAGTAATCCAATTTTAATATTAAATGTCAGCGAAAAATGCTAAATTTTTCAGAGTTATGTAAAATAATACGAAAAATCGACTAGCACTGCTAGTATTTTTATTTCTTTGCTTATTTTTGAGTTATTAATATTTATTTATGTATTTGGTAAAAAAAAAGTTAAAATATCTTCAATCGCAAATATTTTTCATACTTTATTAAAGGTAAATAAACGAAATAAGCCACTAAAATGACAAAGTTGTAAAAAAAA
>CM008238.1:722477-735460 GCA_002278615.1 Pogonus chalceus | reverse complement strand
ACTTAGAAATATATTCAAATGTTTTAGAAGCTATGATTAAACTTCAAAAACATAGTAGTTATGAATGAAATTTAGTAATTTTTTTTGGAAAAATGATTAATTGAATACGGTCTTCAGCATAATATATAGTAAAAGGCTATAAAAAAGCAATTAGATGCCAAATATAATAAAAACAACTCTTAAAAAATATTTATTAATTATAATGAAAGATATTCCAAAACTAGCAAAGATAAATAAAGAATATTTTGGAAAAACTGCTTGTGATGAAACTCTAATAAATATCCTATGAATAGATGAATTTCAACTAACCAAAATTAAGACATAAATTAACAAACGTAAAAATAGGTAAAGAATACTCAAAAAATAGAAATATTATTAATAGACGACGGTATACAGTGCAATACACAGTAAGAAAGTATAAAGAAAGCAATGAGAAAAATATAAGAAAATTTCAGTGAGGAAACCAAATTAACAAAACTAAAATTGAAACATAAATATGTTTACTGTATTTAAAAAAAATTATTAATAAATAAAGTCATTAAGTTTTATTTCAACCAAAAAATAAAAAATACAGGTACAATATGAAACGGTCCATGATTTAATTGCACATTAATATATCGTTCGCTAATTATCAAAGTCAATTAACATGATTGCTTATTGTCCATTTACGGTCGACGACGCATACACATACATATTAGTCAAGTACTTGGGTACACAATACAATCTTCTATATCTTTCATAACATAACAGCATCGAGAAATTTCATTATCACAACATATTAGGTTTCAAAGATGAAAGACAAATTAGTAAGACAACAAATGGTTTTCTTTTAAACAAAACGCACCAGACTATATTAAATTGTTTCACTCATCTATTTTTATTCTTTGCTTATTGGAGTATGTTTACTTTAGATATTTTTAAACATTACGAAAATAAACACGTTTTTTAGTATTTTCAGGTGTTTTACAGATAATTTTTAATCTTTTAATTATTGATTAAACCTTCAAAAATGTATTACAATGACATTGATAATATTTTGGAACAATTATTTTATTATATTAATCTTAATTACAATTATCATAATATAAGATAAAAATTGTCATATAAATTGGTTATTGTATAAATTGATATGATCATTTTATTGATTCTGTTGTTGCAATTGTTTATATATCAATGTTAAACATGAAATTACACATATTTATTGCTGTCTGTTTTTCCGTGGTTGCAATTTCCTTTGGTGAGTAACGTGTTAAATAAATTCGTTCAAATATGAAATGAATTAAAACAAGAAAATCATTATTATTAGCTTCCATCCTGAAGAACCAAAGTTCAAGAATCGCCGGAGGCGAATTAGCTGAAGAAGGACAATTTCCATTTATAATATCCTTAGCAAGAAAAGGCAAACATGCATGTGGCGGTGCAATTATTGCAGAACGTTGGATTTTAACTGCAGCACATTGCATTAAAGAGTAAGTTGCATCGTCGTTTATTTTTGTAACATACATCATAATTATTTTATTCGAATTGAAACTCATTATATAGTAATTTATTTACATGCAAATGTTGTTGTTCACGTCAACAACATTAACTGTGTTTTGTTTTCATCGTTTGTCATTTGTTTTCAAAATAATTATTAAAAAACTAACTAATTCGGATGACAAATAACTGTTTCGAATAATTAATCATTTTAGTAATTGGTTCCTTTAAATATATCATTTTTTGATTGTGTCTTAATTGATTTATACATATGTATGTTTTAAAATAATGTTGAATTGAGTTTAATGTTTACTAATGGAAGGTTTCCCTTGTTGGAATTTAATTTTTTAAAAGGGGTCTCTTCTGGTGTATAGTTGCATAGTATTGGTACCTTTTTTAAATATAGTTAAACAGGTTTGTAACAAATGACACATATTTTTTTTTATATATAATATTATATAATTATTATTCTAAACTAGTTTTTTTATAGTTAATAGTTTATTGTTTATTATCATTTTTTTTTATATTCAATAACATTCCGATGTTAGAAATTAATTTGCGTTGCATTTTCCGACAATTTATTCAAGTTTAATATACTTTAAGAACTTTTAAGCTAAAATTATAAAAACATTTCTTTATATCTATAGATCTTTTCTCTTTGATTTAATCTTGAAACAAACAATGAAGGAGATAAGAATACTATTGTTTGATTTATGTATTATTTAACAGATTTAAAAATATTTAAACGATAATTGATAACAATTATCTGTAATTTTAATCTTAGTTTGAGGTTTCATAAAGTAAAATTTTGAAAAAATAGGCATCCAGCATCAGAAATGACAATAATTGCGGGAACAACTCGACGTTCAGAGCCCGGAAAAGTTTACCAAGCCGATTTGGCAATAATGCACGATGAAGTCTGGGACAGTGATAACTTCGGTAATGACATCGGATTAATCCGAGTCACAGAAAACATCAAATACACGGATTTAATCCAACCAATTGCATTGGATACAAACTATATTGATCCACATATCGATGTGATCTTAGCAGGCTGGGGACGCATCGAAGAAGAAGGCCATTCTGTTGATGATCTACATTGGATTGACTTAAAAACAATCACTCAAGAGGAATGTCAAGCTAAACATAAGCATATTGTACGAGATTACATGATGTGTACTTATACCACATATGGTGAAGGTTCTTGTAAAGGGGATTCAGGTAGTCCTCTACTTCTTGATGGTAAAGTCGTTGGATTATCTTCATGGGGTAAACATTGCGGAGGTGGTAATCCAAATGTTTATACAAGGGTTGCTAGTTTTATCGATTGGGTTTATGATACAATGGAAAATAATACTATTTAAATAAATAAATAAATAAAATATATATTTAAATTGATTTTTATTTATTTTAATCAAACTGATAAAGATTTCAAGGTAAGTTATTATCGATATAAATATAATAAAATACCTTCGAGGGAGGTCATCCCGAGCAACAACCATAGTAGTGGGACTAGAAGTAGTGTCGCCTCCGGTAGTATCACCACCAACATCCGCGGCAGACGTG
The DNA here is from genome assembly GCA_002278615.1 of Pogonus chalceus. Lineage (NCBI taxonomy): Eukaryota > Metazoa > Arthropoda > Insecta > Coleoptera > Carabidae > Pogonus > Pogonus chalceus. Next base: position 732,418 of record CM008238.1, on the reverse strand, counting down.
GTGGCAACTTCCTCTATATCCGAGTCAATGCCTTGTGCAAAATCCATATAAAATGAATCCCGCGAATCACTGGAGCCCCTCCTCAACTTGAGGCTTAAATCCGGTGAGCTGTCGTCCATCGCGGTACCGTGTTACAATCCTAGTTTGTTTACCTGTACCTGAGTTGCAACAAACGCTACACCACAACACAACAACACACTCTACAGCAGTTAAATCGATCCGTGGAATTTACGATTTGTTTACATTTTAATAATCACAGATATTTACTAGAATTTTAAATATATTTAATGGAATCATTGTTCGATTATTGTAATATTTCGCATGTTAACAATAAATAAACAACAACACAAACTACAACAAATAATTCACAAGTTTTTATTCATTTTCGAAATAGTTTTATTAATTATGATTTATTCTAAATACATCGTAGTATTATTCCGTGGTGTTGCGGAGCACAGCACTGCTGCTGGCTGACTTAGCGTTGTCACGACCGACAACATAGCTCTACACATACCAATGCAACAACTCCACGAACACGCTGATGGTTTTTGTGTGCGTATTTGTGCCTCGTGCATTCACGGATCTCGTTCTCTGCTCCATGGAGGGGATTCGTAGTAAAGTACATTAGGGGTGAAAAGCACGAGAAGGGAGAAAACCAAGGGTGAAATATCGACAATACTATATATTTTGACTTTAGATACAAACAATTTTTGTTTCTACAGGTGTATTATTTATTTTTATTTACAATTCAATTTAAAAATACAATTATTTACCAACAATATCGTAATACAATTTATATAATTATACTTCTATAAACAAATTAATTATATTTTTATTTTTATATACATATTTACAAAACAATATGTTTTTAATTATTCTATATTTTAATTATAAAACATTTCTAATAGTAAATAATAAATATATTTTCAAAATTTTAAACAAGAGTGTACTGAGGTAACCATGGGAATGAAAATTAAGGGCATATCCGATAGAGTGGGGGTGTACAGTTGACCTATTCATTGTTGCAAGAAGTACTTCCTGTATGCTGCTCCCATAAAATGTTTGTCTTGTACAGGAAAAAACTGCAAAATAAATTTAAAAAAAACTATTGCATTTAACACAAAAATTACAATAAAAATCATTTTATAAAGACTTTTCCATATAAAACAATATATAAATCAATAAATTAAACTATTATTTATAATAATTTAAAGTTATATAATGAATTTTACAACATTTTCATTTAAAATTAGCGTAGAATCATTTCCCTCGTTTTTCCAACGTGAATCCAATATAATTCCTATAAGTAATATTAGTAGCGCTACCTCTAATAATCCCGAGGAACTAAAAACTGCATTATGCAATAAAATGCATATGTGAAATGCATTTCTACTTTTAAAATATTAAATATAAAATATAATTCCATATAATTATGTTTTTACATCGTATTGGTTTACTAAAAACCGCAATTATTTAACAATTACATTTTTTAAATATAATAACCTTGTACATATGGCCACAAGTGACAGCTCATAGATATATGGTTAAATATCAGTCATAAATTAGGGGGAAGAGATTTTTTAGGCGCATTTTTTAAGTTGCATTTTTAAGTGTAGCCTTGATCTACCAGAAATTGAGGTGAAAGCATATTCTTGTGTTAGTTATAGTAGAAGTGGAGGTACAATTCAATAGGACACCACTTCTTTAGTTTTATTACGATTGCGTTACATTTACCACGTGTATCTGTTGCTGTGAATGGTTTTGTGTTGAAATGTCAGATACAAAGGAGAAATTGCAAGGATTAATCAAGGACCAAGGGGATCTTGTTAGGAAACTCAAAGCTGCTAAAGAATCCAAAGAAAGGGTAAATCATACAAGTATTTATTTAATTCTTTTAGGATAAAATTGTTAAACGAAATGTCCTGATAAATTATGTAATAAAATTTTATGTAAATATATGTATAAATCCTTTTCGATTGTTGTAAAACAATATAGGTTAAGTATTGTTACTTATTGCATAGTTCCTTGAAAGTAAACGTCATTACTATAATTTAATATTACCTTGAAACGGAAAGTAATATAGTTCATTATTACTTCAGGTAATAATGAATGGGAATGGTTTTCTACAAAATTTAAAGTTAACAAACGTTGAATATATGGCTTTAAATGATTATTTATCGACGCGAAGTTACTTATGCGATTATTTCCCCACAACAATAGACAGCATTTTATTTAAAACAATTACTAAAGAACAAGATATATCATATGTTAATTATACTCATATAAATCGTTGGTTTTGTCATTTACAAAGTTACTCAGTTAATGAGCAACAATCATTTCCTAATGTGAACGATGATAATTTATCTGAATTTCTTACTATATTGTCGAAAGCCAGCTTGGACAATAAGGTAAAAATATAATTCGATGTGTTAAAGTGTTGACTGAGAGGATTGTTTCATCCGTTTCATAAAATTCACTTCTGGGATGATTATCAATTGTCTTCTACGGACTTTTATCCGTTCGTCACGGCCTGGTGGTAATGTGAAACTGTTCTCTGTGGTTTCGCAACGTTTTTCTAATCATCCACAGGTCAGTGACTCACCATTCTGTTAAATTACTTAACACCAATACTTTTACAAATAACTGTAATTTTTTATATCACTAATTCATCAAACTACATTTCAAAAATTCTTATTCAGATTGCGGAAGAGGTCGCAAAGCTTTTAGAACTTAAAGCCCAACTAACAGAGGAAGATGGTGCTTCAGGACCGCAAAAATTCACCCTTAAAACCCCGAAGGGGACCAGGGATTTTGATCCAGAGCAAATGGCTCTTCGGTCATCAGCCCTTGAAAAAATTATTTCAGTATTCAAACGCCATGGCGCGGAAACTATAGACACTCCAGTTTTTGAATTAAAGGTTTTTTAAACAGTTCAAACTTAAATTTATGTATCTTATTTGTTTTATTTGTATTTATAGGAAGTTTTAACAGGGAAATATGGAGAGGATTCCAAGTTAATTTATGATCTTAAAGATCAAGGTGGTGAAATCTTATCGTTAAGATACGATTTAACTGTACCTTTTGCAAGATATCTTGCAATGAATAAAATAAGTAATATTAAAAGATATCATATTGCAAAAGTATATCGTAGAGATAATCCTTCTATTTCTAGAGGACGTTATAGAGAGTTTTATCAATGTGTATGTTATATAACTGTATATTTTAAACCATATTTTAATTATATTTAACTTTAGGATTTCGACATTGCTGGAGTTTATGATCCAATGATCCCTGATGCTGAATGTATAAGAGTTGTGTATGAAATCTTAAATTCTTTAGATATTGGTGATTTTGTTATTAAAATAAACCACCGTCAATTATTAGATGGTATGTTCGAAGCATGCGGAGTACCACAAGATAAATTTAGATCAATTTGTTCAGCAGTTGATAAATTAGATAAGGTAATTTTTGTTGTTGTTATCCGACCTATTTTATGACCTACATTTTGCGTAATACACACATTTTTATCTTTGTTTAATAATATACTATCATTTAATTTATTTTTAAATACAGTCACCATGGGCTGAAGTACGAACTGAAATGGTCGATGAAAAAGGATTAACAGAAGAAGTTGCTGACCGGATTGGGGAATATGTAAGACTTAGCGGGTCGGTTGAGTTAACGGAAAAACTTTTAACGGATGCTACTTTATCAGGAAATAAATCAGCAGTTGCTGGACTTGAAGCTATTAAATTAATTCTCCATTATTGTAAATTATTTGGTGTTATGAATAAAGTTTCGTTTGATTTAAGTTTAGCTAGGGGACTTGATTATTATACTGGAATTATCTATGAAGCTGTTTTATTAGGTATTCATCGATAATACTAATAACTAAATAAATTGTAATAAATAATATAATGTTTAAGGCGGTGATACACCTAGCGCTGAAGGTGAAAACATCTCAGTTGGCTCTATAGCCGGGGGTGGTCGCTATGATAATTTAGTTGGCATGTTTGACCCTCGCCACAAACAAGTACCTTGCGTCGGTGTTTCAATAGGAATTGAGCGCATATTTTCCGTAATTGAAGCAAAATTAGCGGCAGCGAAAACGAAAATTCGTACAACTGATGTTGAAATTTACGTTGCGTCTGCGCAGAAGAATTTACTGGAGCACCGTATGGAAATATGCCGGGAACTTTGGGATGCCGGATTTAATGTAATTTTTATTAACACACCCACATTCTAATGATAATTATAGAATATATTAACATTTATATTTTTATTAAAGGTTGAACAATCGTATAAAAAGAATCCGAAACTTTTAGCGCAGTTGCAACACTGCGAAGAAAATGGAATACCTCTTGCTATAATTTTAGGTGAATCAGAAATACAAAAAGGGGTTGTGAAACTTCGGGAAGTTACCACAAGAGCTGAAGTTGAAGTATCAAGAAGCGAACTTGTTACGCAAATTAAAAATAAATTGTTGTCTCACACTGTTAATGGGACATAATTAATTTTGAATTTAATTTAAATTAATTTATACATTAAATTTTCAGGAAGTTTTCTATAAATAATTTATTTATATCTTATTACCATTAAATTTATTACGGTTTTAAGTTTATTATAATATTTAAAACTTTATTTTGTAGCAAGTAGTAAATAAAAATGATTGTGCACTTTTGAAATAATTTATTTATTTGTTTTATTCATTGGACAATAAAATTCTAATCTATGCATTAAATGTAAAATTTTTCATATTAAAAATTAATATATTTCATTTATAAGTATATGGTTCGATATATAAGTTATAATTATGCATGATTGAAATACATTTATTCTAATATCTATCATATATTAAATATACACGTGTTTAGAAAAGAAATAAAAAATATTTTAAATATGCTACGTGTTGGCAAATAGAAATTTAATTAGCAATGTGTCCATTGAAGAAAAATTAATTCGAGTAGCTTTAATTAAGTATATATGCATAAAATATAGTTTTTCATAGAAAATTTTATTAATTTAATATTTTATGTTGGATGGGTGATACATGTAGACAAAAGTAAATGAATTATGTAAGAATTATCCACGTAATATTTTTTTAGAACATTGGTAACAATGTTTGTCACTGAATCGTATGATTTCAGTTTCCTACTTTCACATCCACATTTTACAAATTTCTCTTCGTCTTTATATTTATAGTATATACAGGTCAAAATTCAGTGCAAGATATATTTTCTGATATGATTTAGCTGTTCATTCGGTGTGACGTATATTTGTTATGTTGTGCAAAGAAAAATGTGGCATATTCTTAATTTTTAACAAAATTTTTCTTGTGTGAGTGTGTTAGTTAAATTTTTATAAAAATGAAACTGTATAAAGAAAGACTTTTAAGTCCAGCACAATTAAAAAAACTTGGTGAACATAAGTATTCCTATAGCAGTACAAGCTTATTAGATCCTTTACTGCAATTTTGGTGGAATTGGTTAGTTGCAAGAGTTCCTATATGGCTTGCCCCGAATCTCATAACTATTTTGGGATTACTTGTTAATATAATTACCACATTAATATTAGTATGGTAAGTGTATTACATGTTTACATCACATTTTTATCTCCGTCTTACAACATCTGTAAGTTAGGTTATCCTATTAAATAAGCTTTATTTTAATAAACAATTCAATGAATATGACTCAATATAATACAAGGCTATTACACAACAAGTGCCAATTATTTCTTTGTATGAAGAATTAATTTTTATTTATAGATTAATGTATTGTACATGTAAAATTATTGAATTGTTTACATAAAATATATAAAACAGTTTCTATTAAAGAAAACAAGCGTGTTATTGGATACTTTTTTAATAGATAATATTATTTAAAGGTATTCTCCAGATGCAAGACAAGATGCCCCCAAATGGGCCTGTGCCTTATGTGCATTTGGACTGTTTGTCTATCAAAGTCTTGATGCTATTGATGGCAAACAAGCAAGACGAACGGGGACTTCTACACCGCTAGGAGAATTATTTGATCATGGATGTGATTCAATTTCAACAATTTTCGTGGCACTTTCAGCGTGTATTGCTGTACAACTAGGCCATTATCCATCATGGATGTTTTTCCAAGTAAATTCATTACTCAAACATATTTAAAATATCACAATTAAAATTATTATTTATTTATTTACAGTGTTTTTGTGCTATTACATTATTTTATTGTGCTCATTGGCAAACCTACGTCTCGGGAACTTTAAGATTTGGAAAAGTTGATGTTACTGAAGCCCAGTTTACAATTATGGCAATTCATATTATTTCTGCGGTATTTGGGACAAATATTTGGCAAACTAAAGTAAGACACAATATATTTATTTATTTAATTATATTATAAACTATATATGACAATTTTAACAGACATATTTATGCATAAATACTCGATATTTAATTTGTTTTTACATTACAGCAAATAATAAATATAATCATAATATAAAAAGTACAGTAGCGATACTATTGATTGATTTCATCTGTTGAATGTCACAGTAATTACTGTTTAAATAATAATAAGTTTCGCTACTGTTTTATTTATATTATGTGGTAATATAATGTATGTGTTTCCCTGTCAGTTTTTTAGCGACACATTTTCTTTATGGTATTTAATACCAATATCCACGGTAGCATGTACGTCGGGCTCGTTGTACCAAACGATGACAATCATAATCACGGGGGGCGTTGGAAAGAACGGTTCTACAGTTGCAGTAAGTGTCCAGCTGCATAAGACGCCACCGAGTTTAGGTGGTGCTGGCATGCTGGTGCGGCGCGCATGGCCATTAACGCATCTAATATAATTCACTGACTGATTTTCTCGGTTATTCGAACTATTGCCACAACCCTGACAATTTTTAAATATTTTTCTATTAAAAAAACTATGAAAAATATTTGAAATATATTCCTCCTATTCATGGAATCCATTTTCCTGCCTGTACTATTCATTTGTTCCACTTGTGACTAATATAAAATATGATGGTCCTGTAGAACTGAACCTGGGGAAAGCGCATGGTTGACATAAATATGTCTAAAATGTAAAACGTGACGTCTTGGTGCCTCTGTGCTAGTAGACGATGAATTTATTTGCTCTCGTTACTGAATCATTTCATTGTCGAATTTTTTCATCATCATCGTTTATATGTTAGGTTTAAATTATGCTGTTATAAACCATTATTTATTACAAAATTTCTCTTTTCGATTAGTTAACTTTCTAATTTTACTATAAAAATTTTAATCTTAATTAAGTGTAAATTGTATATATTAATTCAAATTTAAATTAAATTAAAATCAATTATGTATATTTAATTAATAATCCAATAAGTTTTTAATAAAACATTTTTAACAATGATGTAATCTTGTCGGGTCTTAGGCGTTATTAATAGTTTATAACTGCATTATATTTTATATTTAAATGTGGTTTTATCATAAATAATAAATTATTTAGGTACTGAAATGATCAGGAACGCTAGTAGATGATAGTTAAAGGAACACAGCATACATATATTTAAAAATCACGCATGTTTGCGGTATGGTGCAACAACGACTTATCTACCTATATAAATATAAATAAAAAAAGGTTGATGTGTGATTGTATGTGTGCCGCGGATTAGTGTAGTTATTTCTTATAGGTATTCGGTTCTGATTATTCGCTGACCAATGTTGCCTCTGCCATTTTCTACGTTGGTTACATCCAAGTCTTTGTAACTTTCCTGAGATCGTTTCAAAATGGGGGATGTGGAAAAAACGGTTCTACAGTCGCCGTAAGAATGCATATCTCTATCTTCTTCTATTTTTTTTACTACTACCATATTGTTTCTTGTACTTTTCAATGTGATGCTGTCTAAAAACATAAATTCATTGCCTGGTTTTGGGTTGCTTTCTAATATTTCGAGTAAATGTTTCATCGTAGTTGGAGAATTCCTAATTAATTTGTTATGAACCGTAAAACCACTAATTTCATTTCAATTAACCCGAATATTCTATTGCATTCGATCATTATAGTTTCTTCCACCATTTTTCGCAATTTTTGCTAGATTTCTAATAAAATATCCTCAACAAGTATAAATGTATGCAAATAATTAGTGAAAGTATAGTTAGAAAATGCATATATACATATGAAATCTATCATTAAATTAATTATACTTAACAATCATTATTAGTTACTCGTTGAATGATTTGAAATGAAAATAACACACATATGAAACATATATAAATGGAGCTTTTATAAAAATGAATGTAAAATAAAGCGTATGTTATGTGGAAATCATGAAATCGGCAAATTTATTTGGGAATATATTTCATGTAAAATATTAAGTATTATTATTGTAATAAATAAAATGAAAGTCACTGCTTTCCCAGATAAATTAACTGCTGAATTTACTAACAATTTGCCCCTTTGACCTCGCAAGCTGCCCGCTTTGGATATGGAGCTGAAAATGGTGCCGATGGGTGTAGCAGTGTTGTTAGCTCTGATACTAGCTCAGGCAAATATTGCCGTCATATTCACCGGTGGTGTGGGCAAGAATGGATCCACTGTCGCTGTAAGATTTGTGCATATTAAATGTCGCAAAAAAATGTATCAGCTAGCAGACTTAGCATAGAAATTTCACTTTTTGTATATACATATATTTTTTTAAATTCATTTTTCAATGTTCTATATTAAATAATCCGAAAATATAATTTTATTACTGCATTAATTAATTTATAATGAGGTATCAAGACAACTCATTTTTATTCTATATAATGCGCAATATATAACTGCAGTATATATAATAATATAAATATTTTTAATACAGTACAATTATTATTATAATTGGGATTAAATGTAGTCATATTTTGCTTTATTATTGTATGTATTTCTCTTTTTGTAAACGTTTTATTTAGTTAAACGATTTGCATGTTGGTAAGTAATGGATAGTTTGCTTGCTACCTATAATTTATTTATTTCCTTAAATAATTTCTGCTTTTTGCATGACTTATTTATTAATATATACATTTTAATTTCAATAATAAATATTAATTTTCATTTCTCTAAATTTTTACTAAAAATTAACTTAATAATAGTGATAATATTTTAGTTTATACGATTTGTAAACGAAATTTACATTTTTAATTTATATATTTTCTTGATGCTTGCAAATCTTATAAATTAATTTAAATTAAAAATATGGGGAATGTGCATTATTTAAATTCTAATTTGTGTTTTATTTTTTTTTTAATTCACTAGATAGTTTAAATTAAAATATGATTAATTTAATATAGTGTTGCATGTTCCCCATTTTAAATGTTTTAACTTGAAATAATATATTTAAAATAGAGGAACATGTAGTTATAATAATTTATATAAACAGGGAACCAGTGTTTTATCTCCAGTAATTCCATTTTCATTGGTGCTCGTACCTGCTTTTATAATATACCGTAAATCGAATGAACATATCTATGAGATGTACCCATCTTTATATATTTTGGCATTTGGTATGGTTGCTGCTAAAGTAACAAATCGTTTAGTGGTACGTTAAAATACGAAAAAATATAATAATCCAATGAATTGAGTAAATAATTATTATAGGTAGCGCATATGACTAAAAGTGAAATGGAATACATGGATTGGTCATTACTTGGGCCAGCAATGCTATTTCTTAACCAGTATTTTAATACATTTATAAATGAATATATTGTATTATGGATGTGTATGGTAAGTTTGATTATTTTTTTGTTTTGTTTATATTAAGTGAGATTAGTAAACACTTTAAAAGGTTTTTATTTTATGTATATGTTGTTTTTTATTTGACTACAAGGACAATACATACGTTTGATGATATGTAAGTTACTTGTAAACAATCAATATAATAGTTTTATTATATATTGACTTAAGTGACCTTATTATGAGCAGAAAAATACT
>CM008238.1:706595-722331 GCA_002278615.1 Pogonus chalceus | reverse complement strand
TGGGTTTAATTAATTAATTAAAAATTACGATATTGTAATAATAATTAATTTAATTAAGTTTAACTTCGAAAAGTAATTTTTTCAAGTATTAAGGTAAAAGTAAATAAATTTTATAAAATACAGATATGGGCAACATTCGATCTAATCCGTTATTCAGCCCAAATATGTCTGGAAATCTGCGATCATCTGCACATATATCTTTTCCGAATACCATACCCTGGTGGTGCATTGCCACGTCCGAGCCACCTAATGAAGGATAGTGCACCAATAACAACATCAACGCCCGCCGAAAAGAATGGTACGAATTCGCGTTTCAACAAGAACCGCACTCGCAACAAACACCACTAATTTAATGAGTCAATCTTTAAGTAAAACAAAAAATAAATCAAAAGCTCGTCGCGCTCCTTATTCGGCTATAGTGCTCGTATTTATATCTAACTGCCACCTATTCATATTTTTACCTGCATCACTTGTTTTACACGTGTATATGTGTATTTTTCTTCTTTCTGTCTGCAGTGTTTCTTCCTTTTCATCTAATATAAGGCTTACTTCTTTTTATACTTATAAATAAAAATTCATATCATATTGTTTTTATTTACAAATGAAAAATAAAAACCTTAAATTTAAGTATAAAGACAAATGGGACTATTAAAATAAATATTGTATTATTAATGAAAGAAGTAAGCCTAATATTACATCTAATAAGAACTTCCCCGAGTTTATTGAAATAGGTTAATCATGTAAAATATTTCTTTTCATAAACTGCAGGCGGTTTGTAACGTAGAACAATTTAAATCGAATTTGTACATATATGAAATTTTGTTTTTTTTATATTTTATTGTTATATTTGTATAATTGTAAGCAATTTAGAAATAATTAAGTTATATTTTTATATGTTAAACAATAAGCTCGGGTATTATTTTTTGCATTTCAAATTAATTTATAATTTTTTGATTTTTAACAGAATCTAATACAGGAATTTATCATTATAAATTATAAAAAAAAAAACTCATTGATAATCCTGATCAAATGGTACATCCTGGAATTTAACAACAGGAACTTCCAGAAAAATATTATAACAACGAAATATCCAGACCTGTAACTCAACATAAATTTGAACATTTATTTTTATGTGTTTTATATTATCATTCTAGTCAATAATCGAACAAAATTATTTTGATATTACTTAAAATATAAAATAATGATAAATTCCATTTGCACATATTAATTTGATTAAAACACCTGTGTATATATAGCAACACCTTTTTAATGTTGCTTTTTTTATTTTTAACATTTTTCTTTTCTATTTCTTTTGTTGAAGAAACAAGAAGTGGATGTATGAGACATTATTTATAGAAAAATTGAAGGTGGTGGTACTTTTGCTATGAAATAGGTACATACATTTATGTTTTATTTATTATTTTTACATGTATTTTTCTTTTTTATTTTGATTTATATAAACTAACAAAAATTCGTCGTTTATTATTTAAATATAATAGTGTATTAAAGGAGGTGAACTTATGTCAACATTTTCTAATTAGTCCATAACAAGTGATATCATTCGTATAAATAAAAAAATTTACATTTCTAGTCAAACGATTAGAAATTTATACATATTAAAAAATTAACAATTTATTTTACGAATAGGTTTCATTATCGACATAGTCTGACATCGATTCTATATGGATGAATATATTAATTATTTAAATTTTTGATGAACATTTTATAAAAAAAGCACCTCAGAGAAACTTATGAATTGAGTACCAGGTTTGACTGTCGCCAATGATTAATATAACTTAATATCATAGTTATTATGCTTATTATTATCTCTTTTTAGTTTGATCATTTATGTTATATTTTATTTATAAGTTTGCGGTTACGGTAAAATATGTTTAAAGTAAAAATTGATAAAAATAAGCGTAATAACTATACTTAATATATTTTTATATTTCTGATATACATAATTTAATCGTCTTTTGATCGCAGTCACTGTTGACAAAGCACGTAAATATATAATAATTAATATATAGAAAATATTAGCATTTAATGTACCTACCTATTTATTATCTATTTAGCTTATATTGTGATTAAATACTACCAAAATTCAGTTTACATGATAATTGTGTGTATTTTATTGTTCAATATTGTCTTAACGACTGTCTTTGTCAATTTACTAAATTATAAATTCATCTAAAGAATTTATTTGAAATTTTTTAGTTGAAATTTATTGTACATTGTTGGATAGTGTATGTAAAACCAGATTGGTAAATTAACTTGGATTGTTTTCTTCAAAATAAATTCGAAATAAAACATTAATTTGTTACATACACTTTGAGATTCCTTGTTATTTGTATTGCATTGTTTATATATGTTGTAATTAATTTTTTTTTTTTATAGTATTTTTCAATTTGAAAATACTATTGTTGCGTTAAACATAAGTATATTAATATTTGTGTTATCAAATTGGAAAATAATTCAATTAATAATATAAACATTAATTTAGAATAGATGACAGAATAATTGGATTTCAGTTAAAATAAATTTTTGTAATGAAAATAATATTTTTCTTTTTGTTTTTTAAATAAATGTAAGTAAATGGATGTATGTATATGATTGTTTTTTACAATAAATTAACTAAAATACAGCTAAAATTAAACTTTAGTTTTTAGTTTTGCTTGCATGGCCTATTTGCGCTTAATTAACAATTAATATTGCCTAATTTTTTACTAAAAATTTTGTGTTTATATAGAGTTATAGCATGCAGGTTTATTTGTTTTCAGGATTTAATGACTCTGATGATATTGATATCGAAGATACAGCCCCGTTATTATAGCTGATATCATCAAGTTGCCATTTTTGAAATATTTTTTTAAAAAAATACTTAAATTTCATTGTAATTGCGCTTGCTTTTTATGTAATTGTTATATTTATACTGTAATATTTTAACATTAAATTATATAGGTTTTAAAAATTCTTGTATTTAATTTCAAAAAGATTGTGCTAACATATTTTTGGGTACTTATATTATTTTTCCATTAATTTATATAACATGTGTTTCGCAAATATCTGCGATGGATGGTTTAGTGTAGTGGCTACACTGAAGTATTTTCTAAGTATTAAACTATTGGTATTTTAAATAAAACATGGAAGCATAGTTGTTTATGCAGGTGTTTGTGGTTTTTTAAAAATTAAATTAAATCAGTGTATTGAATTGTTATAAATAATTATATTAAAAATAAATAAAACAGTATATATTGTTATTGTGTATTAATTATAAGTAAAGTATAAATATGTGATCAAAATAGTTAAACTATATATAAACATTGCAAGTTCTGTGTTTATTTGCTATTATAAACTATTTGCATTATGATAATTATATATTAATTTATATACATCGGTATATTTAAATAAATGTTTGAAGTAAGGGAGCGGTATATTTACTTGTGATATAAATATACAAACCGTTGTTTATAATGGTACGATAGTTTGGATTTTATTTATAAACTTTTTAATTCTTCAAATGCGTAAATTACGCATTAGTGTTTCGTTATTCTTAAAATTTTTTAGCGTATTTTTATTATGCCTACCATTCGGCACCGTAAATGGTTAGTATATATTATAACTTTAATTGTTACACTTTTGTTATTGATGTTCTTTTAAGGGGCTACTGGTTTTGGGGCAGTTCCTTCATTGTTATTAGCAACACATGAAGATATACGTTTAGTTAGTACAAATAAAATTAATTCTAAACCTAAATTTCAAATATTAGTTAAAAATTTAACGGAGGGCTTTGGTTTGGATATTAATTATGCCGCTAAAAAAATATGTTGGACCGACCGCGGTTTGGAAACCATTCAATGTGTTTCATATAACGGGGTGGAAGTTGGAAGAGAGGTATTTTTTTCCAACTTTTTATATTTATTATAAGTAATACTTAATATTTTTAAGATCGAAGAAGTAATTACAACAGATCTCATGCTACCAGATGGTTTAGCATGTGATTGGTTTACAAATAAATTATATTGGACTGATAGCGATACAAATAAAATAGAAGTAGCTACGATGGATGGAAAACATCGTAAAGTTCTTATTTGGTCTGATATAGATCAGCCTCGAATGATTGCTCTAGTTCCAATGCGTGCAATAATGTTTTGGTCTGACTGGGGAGAAGTACCAAAAATTGAACGCTCTGGAATGAACGGTGATCCATCCACTCGTAAAGTTATAGTTTCTGAAGATATTTTTTGGCCAAATGGATTAACTGTTGATTATGAGAATGAACTTTTATATTGGATTGATGGTAAATTAAGATATATAGCTGTTGTTGATTATAATGGAGGGAATAGAAGGACTATTGTTAAAGATGCATCATTATATCCATTCGCTATAACGCAATATCAAAATAAATTATATTGGACTGATTGGAGTACATTGTAAGTTTATTTTATAATAATAATATATTTTTTTTAATTTTAAAAATATTTTAGAAACTTATATACTGTTGAAATTGATAAAAATTCAACAACACATGGTCCCAAAGAATTAATAGACTCAAAAAAGAATCCAATGTGCATCCAAACGTGGGATGTGAGTCGTCAACCACCCCCAACTTTGGGCCAAAATCCATGCGGGGATAAAAACGGCGGCTGTTCACATTTGTGCCTATTAGCGCCGTACCCACCCGGCTATACCTGTGCCTGCCCGATTGGAATCCGTTTGATTAATAATCGAACGTGTGCACCTGGTCCAGAAGAAATCTTAATTTATGCCGTCCGAACAGAAATTTCTATTTTATATTTAGACTCTGAAGATTATACTCATCGTACTTTACCATTACAAGGAATAAACCATTCAATTGCAGTCGATTATGATCCAATTAACGGGTATTTATATTGGACGGATGATGAAGTTAAAGCAATTAGACGAGCGAAATTAAACGGATCATTTCAAGAAGATGTCATAGTAAATGATGTTCATCATCCCGATGGACTTGCAATTGATTGGGTCGCAGGGAATTTGTATTGGACCGATACCGGGACCGATCGCATTGAAGTAAGTCGATTAAATGGAAGTTACAGAAGAGTTTTAATTCATGAAGGACTAGTAGAACCACGCGCAATTGTCGTCGCCCCTGAACATGGTTGGATTTTTTGGTCTGATTGGTATGAAATACAACCGAAAATAGAAAGAGCATGTTTAGACGGAACACAAAGAATTGTTCTAGTTAATAGTAATTTAGGTTGGCCAAATGGCCTAACACTTGATTTAGGAACATCTAAAATATATTGGTGCGACGCGAAGCTTGATAAAATTGAAGTTGCGAATATGGATGGATCAGATCGAATGGAGTTAATTCTAGATAATTTACCTCACACGTTTGGACTTAGCCTTATGGGTGATTATATTTATTGGACTGACTGGCAACGAAGAGCTATTGACCGGGCGCATAAAGTAACTGGAGAAAATCGTACAACAATTACCGACCAAGTTGCTAATGTTATGGGAGTTAAAGCGATTCGTTTAAATGATACGCGGGGCGACAATCCTTGTTCGCGTAATAACGGCGGTTGTGCACAATTATGTTTAAATCGTCCTCGGGGTGATTACGTTTGCGCTTGTCAAATGACGTACGAATTACGTCCGGACGGTCGTACATGTGTATTACCTGAAAGTTTCTTATTATATGCGCGGAATCAAACGATCGGACGAATTAGTACTGAAAACGGAAATAATAATCGAAATGATGCTGTTATACTTGTTTCCGTTGAGAAGCAAGCAAGCTCACTTGATTTCGACGGTGATGGGATGAGAATGTATTGGGCTGATACACGGTACAATGCATTATATAGAGCTTATATGAATGGATCAGACGCGCAAAGAGTCATTGAATTAGGGGTTTTATCATCTGATCCACATGCTTATGTAGCTGTTGCTGTTGACTGGCTCGCGCATAATATTTATTGGACTGATGCTCATGCACATAAAATAGAAGTTGCACGATTGGACGGTTCTAGCAGACGCGCTCTGTTATGGCAAGGTTTAATTGAACCTAGAGATATTGCTTTAGATCCTGCCTACGGGTTAGTATTATCCAGCAATTAAAAAAAGTCGAATTTAATTTATAAAATTAATTTTAGATACATGTATTGGTCAGAATGGGGTTCAAGTAACAGTATTAAAAAAGCAGCAATGGATGGTTCAATGAAATCATTATTAACAAGCAATACAGGCCATGCTAAAGGCTTAACAATTGATTACGAAGATCGGCAATTGTTTTGGGCAGATACTTTAAAACCTGCAATACATCGGATAAGTCTCGACGGAAAAAATTTAAAAACAATTGTCTCCTCCAATATTTATCAACCAATGAGTCTTACAATGTATAAAGATCGAATTTATTGGACTGACTGGAAAACAGCGGAAATATATTCCGCTAATAAAACGACCGGCGGAGATCGTATCGCAATTTATTCCAAACTAAACGGTATATCTGATCTCATTGTGGTACATTCACAACGGCAACAACAATCAAACCAATGTTCCGTTGAAAATGGTGGTTGTTCTAACTTATGTTTAGCTTTACCTGGATCTACCATCACTTCCCGAAGTACCACACATGTTTGTACATGTCCTACACATTATATATTAGTGAATGATACGTGCATCGGTAAGATAAATTAAATTAATTAAAAAATAAATGGCAGATTATATAATTATAACTTTTAACTCTAGCACCTACATCGTTTATGATATACAGCCAACGCCATGCAGTTGTACGTCTATTACCTGATTCACCCGATTATCCAGAAGCAGTTCTACCGATACCTGGTTTGAACCGCGTTAAAGCCGTCGATTTCGACCCCGTTGAACATTATTTATATTGGGTGGACGGCAAAACGCATTCAATTAAATTTTACAATGGTTCATCGGTTAATGTAATAGTTCAAGGTGGATCTGATAATGATGGCGCCCCGTATGATTTAGCTATTGATTCATTAGGCCGTTTATTATTTTGGACGTGTTCAGTTCATGATGTTATCAATGTGACACGATTAGATATTAATGGAACAACTGTTGGGGTAGTTGTACGAGAAGATCAAGGTGTTCGGCCGAGATTATTAGCAATTCATCCGACGTTACGTTGGCTTTTTTGGACTGATAATGGTGACCAGCCTAGATTGACGAGAGCTCGATTAGATGGATCGCGTCGAATGGATATTGT
Source organism: Pogonus chalceus (assembly GCA_002278615.1). Classification (NCBI taxonomy): domain Eukaryota; kingdom Metazoa; phylum Arthropoda; class Insecta; order Coleoptera; family Carabidae; genus Pogonus; species Pogonus chalceus. The sequence goes on along the minus strand of CM008238.1, from coordinate 715,109 downwards.
AACAAGTAAACAAAATATTACAGCAATTGCATTGGATCTTGATAATGATATGGTTGTTTGGGCAGAAGGCTTTCATGTATATATGGTTAATATAGACGGAGAAAACAAGTGTGTAATTATAATTTCAGTTTTATTTCTTTTATTATAAAGTTTATTTACAGGCATTCCGTAAGCGAAATGAAAGCCCCTGTCAGCCAATTAGCAGTTCATGGTGGTTCAATGTTTTGGCTAGAACGAAGTCAAACTCAACTTCGTAAATTGGATTTACGGACCGCTCGACAAGAAATTGTCCGTTTATCACACGGCATGCAAACTTTAACTGATTTGGTGTCAGTTCGCGCCCCACCTGCTAATCATTCTTGCGCAGCATCTCATAGATGTTCTCATATATGTATTGGTAACGCGACCACAATAGATTGCGCTTGTCCAAACGGACTTGCTTTGCAAGAAGATCGCAAGTATGTTATTGAATTAAATACTAATAAAAATATTCGATATATAATATTAATTATTTATAGAAGTTGTTCACCTGTCCCAGAATGCGGGAGAGACCACTTTACTTGTGGTCGCAATCGATATACCTATGCTGTAGCGAAGATGGATTGCATTCCAGCATCATGGCGTTGTGATGGACAAGGCGACTGTACAGATAATAGTGATGAAGTGGATTGTCCTACATGCAGACCAGATCAGTTTAAATGCCAAAATGGTGATTGTATTGATTATTTTGCTGTTTGTGATGGAACACCTCAGTGTTCAGATGAATCTGATGAAGCTAGATGTTGTACAGACAAGGTAAAATGTTTTTATCTTTATTGAAAAATTACTACAGTTTATTTTATTTTATTTTAAGGAGTTTAAATGTCCGCGAACGGATGTGTGTATCTCCTTAGCATCGTTATGCGACGGAATAGAAAATTGCGCGGATGGTGATGATGAGCTAGAAACAAATTGTATAAGAGCTGCTCCCCCAGCGATAAGCAACAACGGAAGTGGAAAATACGTTGTTGCTTTAGTGACTGCGTGTTGTTTTCTTGGAATAATAGCATTAATAGTGTTGTATGTAAAGCGAAGCTGTGGACCAACATTATCAGGTAGGCAGCCACTACCAACTGATGACCAATCAACTGACCCTCTTAGCCCGAAACCGGAGAGTCGAACTGCTCAACTCTTGCGCTCTGGAAGTAAAATGCGAAATGTTCCTCCGCCGGATGTAGTTCGAATGTCCATGTTAAGTCATAATCATCTTCAAAGTCAAACGTCTTCTGGTTGTTACGAACGATGCCATATAACCGGTGCTTCCAGCAGTACGAATGGTTCAAGTTTAGCGTGTTACCCTCGAGAAACTTTAAATCCTCCCCCAAGTCCAGCGACAACTGCGAATTCAAGTCCAGGGCCAAGACATCGTCCATATAGACATTATCGTTCGATAAATCAGCCACCACCTCCAACGCCCTGTTCGACTGATGTTTGTGATGAGAGTGATTGTAATTATCCAACCAGTCGGGGACGTTATGATGCTGGACCGTTTCCACCACCCCCTACACCCCGATCACATTGCCATAGCGAAAGCTGCCCACCGTCTCCTAGTTCTAGATCGTCAACATATTTTAGTCCGTTGCCTCCCCCACCGTCTCCCGTACCTTCTACTCCTTATCGCGGATATGAGTCCTAATGTGTTCTGTGTACCTAATATGTAGTTTGATAATTATCTTCAAACTTTTACCATAACCACCATGTGCCTAAATGTTTTACATTTATTAAGTTTTATAAAAAGAACCAATGTTTATTTAGTTAGTTTTTCTAATATCCATTTTTATTTTCATAGATTGTTACGTACCTTTAGTAACGTTTAATATTATTTTTATTTTAAATAAAAAAAATAATTATTTAATAAATAATCTATTTTACACCCCAAATATCCTATCCCAAATAAATTTAAATAAATAAGTCATATTTTAATAGTTGTGCGCAAGATTTGCGTACACCATTTTCAAATCAATATTTTAAAATATCTATTATAGTTAAAGCATAAAAAAATATATTTCAATTCAAATTCCTAAAAGATAATTCAACAATAGAATGTGGTTTTAATGTTGTGGATCTTGGTTTATATGTTTATTTTTCGTGTTGTTCTATCGTGAGTAGCAGTGAGTAGATTGTGAATTACAGTAGTAAATGGCATATATCCGCTATCAAATTTCCCTAGGTGATAATGTTTGTTTCCATCGATTTTTTTTGGGTTGTTGAAGGTGTGGTTTAAATATTTATCGTAAACATTGCTCCGATAATTATTATCTACAAAAATGCTCATGTGACGAAGAAGGTAATTTAAGACCGTTAGTATTGTGATAGTTTTGATAAAGTTAGTTGTGTTTATTATTGAATGGTATTTATTCTGTTAAGGTTATGGTCGGGTGAGCGGCCGTTATGACTAGTTGGGCTGCCAGAATGCATAGGCGAGCAGCCACTTTTAGCAATGTTGTTACATCTTGTGGCCATCCATCTGGTCCATATCCAAGAAGATTGGAAAAAGTTAAGTTTGGAGTACCTTTGGAAGAAGTCTGCAAAAATGACATTCCTGGTCCACTTCTTGTAAGTAGTTTTTCGGAAATACCAAACACATCTGTCATGTTATTTTATTTATAACAATACGTAAATGCAATTAATATAACTTATCAATTATTTAATAATTATCTTTCAACACATAATATTTACATAAAAATTATTTTTGTTTATATTTTAAATTCTTTTAAGTAATTATTGATGTAATTTATTAGGTGCTCATATTAAAATTAAATAAAGAAGCCCCCTTCCGAAAAGATGTGTTCCGTGCACCAGGTCATCAAGGTGCCATGAAGAAGCTTATACATTTTCTACAAACTGGACGGCTTGTTAACATGGATAACTTTAGTGTTTACACCATCGCTAGTGTTCTCAAAAAATTCCTCCGTAAAATTCCTGGAGGAGTTTTTGGACGGGATACCGAACAACAATTATTTCATATCATTGAAATGTCTGATGTTCAAGAACAACGCGATGAAATTCATCGGTAATAATTAAAAATAAATGGATTTTTATAAAAAAAAATAAATGTAATAATTTGTGTTTAGAATAATAATGTCGATGCCTATGTATACACAACGTCTCCTTGTGCTGTTATTTGGAACATTTCGTGTGATTGCATCAAATAGCGAACGTGCGGGAACCGGTATGACCAGCGAAGCTCTAGGAGTCAGCGTAGCCCCAAGTTTCTTCCAATCCTGTGTCAGTGATGGAAAAACAGCGAAAATGGAAGATGTGCTTCGTTTCAAGGTAATTATTCATTATATTTATATCGATAGATACATAATTTTTTATCTAGTTAAAAAATATGATAGGAAATAAGTTAAAATGCATTTTTAATTAAAATTTCTTTTGTAAATATGCGAAATATTGCACAATAATTTAAGCATGACGAGATATAGCGATGCACAATGCGTAAAATGAGTACAGTGGCTAGAAATTGTAGAATCAGAAAGCGGAACTATTTTATATTTTTTGAACATATGGCATACGGATAGCTTTACAAACGATTCAAACATATGTAGAAATATTTTTTGATTTAATTATATTTGAAAATATATGATGATAAATGAAATGTCCAATTAGAAGTTATTGTGTATTATAGTAATAATAATTGTCCATTGTACGTTAACAGCGTAAATCCACTTATTCAATTTAATGCGTATAAAATATATAATACACTTTAGGTCTACTAGTAGGGAATGAATCATTTAAGTTATTTATTATTTATTATTCATTTATTGTTTGCTTTTGGGAACATTTTGCTGTAAACTGCTTTCTTTGTTTATCAGGCCGAAGTTAACGTAAGTACATATTTACTTGCTGTCTATGGTATTGTTTGCCTTCGTTTATTTATTTGCAATTTACCTTGATGCTAAATTAGTTTTTCTGATTTTATTTACTTTTAGTTTAGTTAGTAAAGTTTTATTTTATTAGTCTTGCATATCACTATCACATGTAATTATAGTGAAATAATAATTTGAAACTGATAATATTAGATAATACAATATAATATGAAACTGACACTTCTATTAGTGTTCAATATTTGTTATTATTGAATATTAAGTGATGTATATTGATTTTTTTAATTATTGTACAGTGCCTGATATTAGACTTTTTATTTATTTTATTTTTAATTATACATTTTGTTTTGTATTATTAGCTTTTTGGAGTGTGACAGAAGTGCAATTAACGGCGTGAAGAAAACAATTGCTTTAATTAATGTTGGTTTTAATTAATTTAAATTACTTTATACCTACATGTTTTCTTCACCCTAAAACTAAAATTCTAACTGACCTATCAAAACAATAAAATCCTGGAAAAATATTCCATTTAAAATGTTCCAGTATTTTATTAAGTTTTGAGTGTGTGTATTAATCATAACTACTAATAATTATCCGTAAATAGGTAGCAACTCGGGTAATGAAGCATCTTATAGAAGAATTCGCCTCGTCAGATCTTTTCGGTCGTGACAATTATGAATTTTACGCGCGTGTTACTGGTCGCGTGCTGCGAGTTCAGGGTGAATGGATTTGTTCGTTTCAGTATCCTCCACCACCTCCTAGAGGCAATTCAGCGCAACAGTTATATGCTAGTAAGCACAAACTTTTACATAAATACACTAACAGAAATAATTTGCCACTTTATATGTAGTTTGTTTATTTTAGCTATAGTTTATTATTATTATATGTAGTTAGATGATTAGTTGCTTATATACCTATTATTAATAATATGTTTTTTAAATGATTCATTAAATTTTCTATTTAATCACAAAAACGATAAAAATAAATAATAGGTTTAAAATTTGCATGATTTATATTTTTAAATAACTCATTAATAATAATTTTTATCTTTCGACATACAATAATAATAATTGAATTATTAAAAAATTCTTTTGTAATTTAGTCAATTTATTTCATTAAATTATTACCCAATTGTTGTTTTTGCGTTATGTTTGTGTTATTAGTGTTAATAATTTTAATAATGCTTGTAAACTAATAATTTAACAGCCCAGCTATCATTGGAGGCTGAAAAAACATGGTTGCAGTGTGAATGTGCACGGTGGCACATGAAATATAATTTAGAAGGTAATTTTTTCATTATTTACATTTCATACATTAATATATCTTCGTAGTAGTAGTTCTATTGTAGTTCAATTAGTATTTTTACACGGACTTTTTGCTGCTGATTGTATTTTATTTATAAGTTCGAGTAAATAAGTAATATAGATGGTTTTATAGCCATGGGGCAACAGGACGAATGCCAGTCAACGCCAGCTTTAATGGAAAGCGGCAATTTACCCTCTCAGACAGTTACCTCAACATCTTTGGGAATGATCCCTGAACATACTCTCCTTGAATCATGTACTCGTTTATCAATCTCACTTGAACAGAATGGCCTGTTTAAAGCAGGCACTGGTCCGTCCAGCCGCTCATCAAGCGCCAGCAGATCTTCCAATTCCGGTAATTTGACGCCTAGATCCGCTAAAGTTATAAATTAATCGGTTTTATTTCAAGGTAATGGAGTAGCTTCTGGAACGGCTCCAGTAGCTCTCCTTCGAATGACTTTAGATGAGTTAAGAGACGTTAATAGATACGCTGAAAGTACGAAAAGTTTATCGTATTTACCGCAGGTGCATGAGCGGCAGACCGCACGCATGCGTACGCGAAGCGAGTGGTTTCTTTCGCCCACTGTTGAATGCACTAGCTGTGGAGGCAGCATAGCCAGCGATGTATCAGAAGTTGTTATGGCAGCTAGGGAATTATTACGGCGATCATCTTCTGGTACTATAGGTATAAACATTTATCTACATTACTTTAACTGTAACATCAATATAATTTTAATCGTATTATTTTTTAAATTTTATATTGATGTTATTATATATGTTTACATTATATTTAAATGTGATTTTGAATTTAAAAAAAAAAATCAATAAAAACTAATCATGTATCGCCCTCTGTCGAAATATACTGTAAGCCCGCTGGTAAAATCATGTCTCAGCAACGCATAGTTTGTGCAATGGCGTTGGCTTGTAGCGTTGTTAGCTTTGATTGTAATTATTTCATGTGCAGTGGGAGCAGTGGGGCTTTCTTTAAGTGCGGAATCAGTTCAACGTCGTCCTAGTGTTCGACGTTCCAATAGCCGAGATAAACGATATTATCTGCATCGATCAAATAGCCGTCGAAATAAAGAAAATGGTTGTTCTCGATCGGGCAGCTTCAAAACCAAGAAGGATAGCATATCACGCTCTAGTAGCTATAAGGCAGCAACTGGTATAGAACGACGTGGTTCTGGAAGCTTTAAATTAAAATCAGCTTCTAGATCCACTAGTTTTAAAAGTACTGGTGAATTATGTACCTGCGTTACACCTTCGCCAGCACCCACGGTTAGTATCTTACCCCCTAAAATTCCCAAATAGGGGCGTATTTTCAAGAATTCAGGTATTTAACAAATTTTATTTATTTATTTTTTAGTATTTGTTTCTGTAGTAATCACATTTTCATTTATTTTGTATCATAATACGCCCCTATTCTCGACGAAGTGATAAATCATTCTAAATCTTACTGGTTTGTAATATTTAATTATAGCATATAGCAGCTGCCGAATCGTTAGTAACACCAGAAGAGAATCCATCAACATCTAAATTGGATTCAAATGTTGATATTGCACAACAAGGCGGTTTAGATCCGTCCGGTGTTCAAATACAAACCATACATGTTACCTTAACGTACAAACCGAGAATTTAGGGCAATTTATGAATGCATTTTTTTAAGGATTGACGGTCCTATATGCACTGTGATTGTCTTATCATTTATTTTATTTGTGTATCATGTGTATTCGTTTAAATTTTATACCTTTTTTTATTGTTTTATTCATTTTTATCTAGGTTTTTTTTATTACGATAAGGTCTTGCACCGTTTAAAATAATATTTGAATTAAGTAATTTTAAAAATAGCAGAAATTATCTGCCGTTTAAAATAAAAAAAGCAGGGTAACTTAAAAAATATTGAAAAACTAACAATCACTTTTCAATGGGACCGGTTCTGTACATGTTTTACATAGAAATAATTATTCCGTGTCCACGATATATATATAAAAAAAATGTTGTATATGTAAAATATTTGATTAAGATTAACCATCAGTTACAAAAGTAGTTTTTTGATGGTTGAAGAGTGATTTTCCTAAGATTTTTCAACAAGAAAAGACCAAATATTATTTTACTATTTTTATGAAGACTGCTGCATTCCAAATAATTAACAATAGAGAGATCTAATGCATTTAATTATTGCTCGCTTCGAGATTAAAAATCATTTTTAATGTGATTTTTACATTAATTCATTCATTACTTTATCAGAAAAAATGGGGCAGGTTTTTTTTTTTATTATTTCAGTATTAATTTTTATTTTACGACGTACAACGAATTTATAAAAAAGTTGTTTGTAATATTTTGCCAGTATTTATCGTTTGATTTCTAAACCATTTTTATATTATTATTATTACAGTTAATTTTAGAATTAAACGATTTTTTAAGTATTGAATGAGGAAGTATTAAACGCTGGTATTTTACGAAAATATTATATAACCTGCTCTGTTTTAAATATTTGATTGAAAATAAATGGATTATACTTTATGAATGTCATTAAATGTTAAAAATTTTACCCACAATTTATCTAGTATGGGTAAAAATAAAATAAAATAAATGGCGCGTTATCAATACAAATAATAACACCAAACTATATTTACGATCACACTTTTTTCGACTAAATTTTATCATTATAACGTAAGTTTTACAATTTATAAATAAAATGAAAGAAAGAAATTTTTAATAACCATTATTACAAGTTATTGTACCTTTTTTAACATTTATTATTATTATTTTGATTATTATTAAATATATTTTAAATTTTAGGTAACGAAATACTTGTTGAAAATATATAATAATAAAGTTTTTAGTCATTAATTTTTGGCCAAAGATGTATAAAAGTATATATTTTTAATAATATTAATTATTATTGAATGTTGAAGACTTGCCTGCAATTTATCTAAGTTTACATAAATCGTTTATATACGAGAAATTGCCAAATTTGCAGTATGAAATCATTTACATTGATCTCTGAATATTTTGTGTTCAGTATAAGCTATTTTTAATAATGGATAGGTATCACGCTAATTGTTTGTATGTATTTATGTACTTTTGATGAAATAAATAAACATTTTAAATAAAAAAAATGTCTCTTCTCCTAAGTTTTAAGTTTTTCCTAACAAACAAACACATTGTAAATAAAGAAATTTTTTTATATGATTGTTTTTTATTTTAATTTTTTATTTATTTTTTTTTTAGGATTTTGAAGCATTATTTTTATTTTATTTTTTAGGATTTTTAAAAACTTACAATTTTTGTAAATTTTCTTTTAGGATTTTTTATATTTTGACTTTATTATTATTATT